>JACMIJ010000267.1:0-23221 GCA_014805365.1 Koerneria luziae | reverse complement strand
ATTGGTTTGTGGAACCCTCCTATACTTGAAAAATAACAATAATTCCGAATAGTAAGCATTTGAAACTGTTCAGATGGTTGCGGAAACTAAAGAGTTGAAGAAGAAGAGGAAACACGAACAACCCGTCACCAATGGGGTACATTACTTTGAAATGTACTTCGAACGATGAATGTATTATACTTTGAAATGCATTTCGATGCTGAGAAGTTTTCACACGTTGGCGTCTTGTGACGCATGTTAATATTTTGTATACGAATTATCAATTAGTCTTGCAATTATAATATGTTTTGTATTTACATATATTATTAACTATAATGTTCTATTTTTTCCGCTAAAAAATAGTGTAATGTTTATAACATCTAGGTGAAGAAAGAGACAAACGGAACATCGAATGATGTCAAGAAAAAGAAGAAGAAACCGCACATGAATGGGGAGGCGAAGAAGAAGATGCGCGAGTTCCCCGCCGTCAAACATCAGGACGGAAAGATGTGGTACGACTATCAGGTGAGATATCAACTATGGAGAACAGGACACAAATGTTCATCTATTCTACGGGATGTGATCATACATCGACAGACAACGTTCTTGAATTTATGAAACGGAGTGACCCTCTATCATATGGCTGTATAAACGAGGTGCCTTGAGCATATTTTAGCTATTAAACGGGGTGCCTCCGATGTTAAAGTAACCCAAAAGTAGGTGCCCAGAAGGTATCAAGAACGCGGTTGTCGATGTACGGATGCTTTCGTGTATTCTCACAATCTAAATTTATTTTATTTATAATATATTATAATAACTTATTGTCAGTGCTTTTGTTTGTAAGGGTTTCCATTTTGTAAATATGCAATTGCAGGTCGATGTTCGTATCGACGATCCGTCGAAGGACCGTCTCTCGGATGAGAAGACGAAACAGGCGACCGAGGAGGCCGATTTCCTTCTCCGAACTGACTGCGATCTCCACACAAGATGTGCGTTCCATTCCCGGTGTTACTATAGAGGAAAATATGCACAGTGTTAGTAGTCATCATTGAATGCTTTTGGATAGACATACTTTACTTGTCAGCTAGGTATCACCACAATTTTCATAATTTGATAATGAGATTGGTGTTCTGAAAGTGTGATTGTTAGAGAACATTAGTTGTTCCTGATACCCGTTTCTCCCATCTCCTTGGGTGATCGTGTTCTTGCTCACAGTGATGCGCAGCGGTGGATCGGAATCGGCTTGGCTGCAGACGGTGTCCATGAAGGGAACGGCCTCCGATCGATTGACGGCCATGCAATTGCAGATCAAGCAGAGTCCGGTTCGTAATTGTTATTTGGTTATTTGCTATGCCAAAGATTCAATAACATGTGGTCATCACAGCTGGATGATTATGTACGGTATTCATAATTCAGGTGCACTGTACCTCGTATCTGAACACGCTGGTCGGACAATTGGAGAAGAAGAATGTGCGCGAATCCATGGAAAATATACGTGAGTTCATTTTATTCGGACATTCAAAACATTGCTAAAATTCTTAGAAACTGTTCCAATATACGAAATTTAAACACAGGAGTTGAAATACAATTGTGTTATTATTTCAGCTCTGTTGGAAGGATTGTTCATCGAGAATCTGTTACCGAAGAACAGAAAGCTCATCTCGTTTTCGTCGGTCAGTCATTCCTTTTTTGTTTCATCGAACTTTCAAATTGTTTGTAAGGTCGAAGTTTAGCAAGAGCAAACGAATAACTTGTTATTTCAGCGACCTCTGGCGCGTCTTCCCGAACTTTCATCGAACTCGGTCAACGGTAGAAAGAGGATTCTCGTGTTGTGGATGTTCGAGCATCAGTTGAAGCTCATCTATGAGAGGTTCACGAAAGTCCTCGAGGTCTGTTCTTGTTATGAGAAAATGAAAATAAAGGTCACATCTGTATGTGGTGGTTATTGTTGTTGGTAAAGCAAGAGTTGATGAAGTATGTACTTTTTTTCGTCTTTGATTTTTTTCTGCATCATGGCAACAAGTTGTAAAAAGCACACAATAGTGAATGCGAGGTGAGTATAGAGGGAGATTTGTATAGGCAAATATGCGGCATACGATACGGTATGGTCTATTATCCATTATAGGCTTTGGCCGGCAGTCCGGTGGAATCACTGTGTATTCGCACACTGAAAACGGTAGTGAACCTCCTCGTGGAGAGACCGGAGAACGAACAATTCCTCCTCACTCTTCTCGTCAACAAACTCGGCCATCCGAATAAGAAGGTACAGCTACCATTAACCTGTTTAAGTGGTTTAGATCTAAATGCGAAGGTGACAAGAACTTTCTAGAACGTTGTTTTGCTGCTTGCGATAGCTCAAAGAAGATCGGTTCATATAAGCAACAAAATGTCCCATGCTGTTACGTAGGATACTGCGTCTAAATGTTGATTTAAAGTTCTTTTTCGTGATTCAAATTACGTACGCAATGCAGGTTGGCGAGAAAGTGTCGTCTTTCCTGGACGAAGTCGCCCGTCGTCAGCCGGCCATGCGGGTGGTGCTCGTCACTGAGGTGGAACGACTCATCTATCGGTATCGTATTATACTTTATGTTTGTATATTGATGTTGAATTACATAGTGTCCTCGGCATATTCCCTTTTACCTAGGCATGCTGTAATTTTTTGCTAGCTATTGATTGTTTTTGAATTGCAATGTGCAAGTGGAACAGGTGTAGCAAGTTATCTTTCCATGAATATGTACAGAGTCTACGATGATTATCGTGGTCATCGATAATGTAGCCTGATTCAGGCGAAACGTGTCGGAGCGCGCGCAGCTGTTCGCGTCGCGTTTCCTCTCACAGTTGCTGCTTCGTTCGGGTGAATCGGATCTCGCTGTCAAACTCCTCACAATCTACTTTGGGTTGTTCAAAGTACGTACTAAGTATAAAGAACATAACTGTTTTTGTAATGAATTATGTTTTTATGGAGATATTCTAATGCTTGCATTAGGGTGGTTCTGATTGTGAGAAAACGTGGCAAAATAATTAATTGCAGACACTTGTTTCGCAGAAGAAGACGGACCACAAGTTGGTCGCCAACCTTCTCATGGGTGCCAATCGGGCTTTCCCTTATGCCAAAGGTACTTCCGTTATTCACTAGTCCAGCTTTTGGGAGGAATCCTTCGTTTCAATAATAATGTTTTTGTAATTTTTAGATAGTATGGATTCGTTGAAAGATGATATCGATTCGTTGTATCGATTGGTTCATCAGTCATCATTCAGCGTAGCGATACAAACACTCAAGCTACTCTACCAAGTGCTCCATCTCAGGTAAGCCTTTGCGAATCGGAAGCCGAAGCCTTGTTTCTCTTTTCTGTGCACCTCTTCCTGTTCCTATAGCCCAATGCTAAATGAACATGATTGCGGTAGATGAATTGTTCGATTGAAGTATTCGTCCTTATATGTGCACGTCCTTCAGTCAGTCGCTATCGGATCGATACTATTCGTCGCTGTTCCGCAAGCTGATGGAACACGCGCCGCCGAACACGTACCATCAACTGCTCACTTTGCTCTTCAAGACACTCAAGGCGGATACGGTAGATCAACGAGTTCGCTCATTCGTCAAGAGACTCCTACAGGTATTCGATTATTACCACTAAAGTACTTCTATGTTTACATTTAGCGATAAACTGGGCAAGTGTTGCTTTACACGTTCTATTTAAGTGTCGACGAAGTTCATGGTAATGATAGTTTCAGTAGTACAGTACTCCAATGACTGAGTCATACATATCAATGAGTAAAACTAACTTATGGATGTGAAAGTAGGAATGTGTGTTTTTTTTTAAAAATCGGCTGTTGTTTTCAGTTGGCGTGTTCCGAACCACCACAATTTGCATCGGGAATCCTCGTTATGATCTCTCGATTGGTGGAAGAGCGGCCGACACTTCTTGTGCTCAGGAGGGGACCCTTGGTGAGCACTTTTTATTATTGATTTCTCATTTCTAGGCGTCTGGGTTCCTAGAACAAGAGTTGTTAGTAAATAAATTAGCTGAACACATGCTATAATCGAAAACTAGTGTGTGTTTAATTTTTTTAATTGAACAGAATTCGCAAATCGTAAGCTGTATGTGCCTGTCAGTATAAATATACGTTGTTGATTGGTTGCAGAATGTGTCGACAGTGGAGGACGATGAGTCGGACGAGGAGACGTACGTCGACCTCGACGATGAGGGAACGGCCATCCGAAGGGGAATCAAGGAAGAGGAAGGAGTCGAGAAGAGTGACAAGGCCGGATGGGTGCACAGGAAGAATCTCGGTACGAGTGTACACATGACAGACGTATTGCTGTTTACTTGCTAGTCATAATTGCGGTTGCCATCGCACACCATGAATGTTGTATGCTGGATATTGACACGATATTACTCTGAAAACAGTTGTCTTCCCGATGTCGAGATGTAAGTACGCCAAAAATGATATAAAAATAATGAATAGAACATTGGTGTGCGTTGTGAACGTGGGAAGACAACTGTTTTCAGAGTACGGAATACACGAGTAGGGTGAGATTTCCTATTTCCAACATAAATGGAATGTTCAGGAATGGATCGGCACAAGGGCGATTCTCTGTACGATCCGTCGGTGCGGAATCCGTTGTTCGTCTCATCGGACTCGTCTGTTGATTGGGAACTCCGTCTTCTCGCCGATCACTTCCATCCTTCTGTCGCATTCTTCGCTAATACTATTCTCAAGGTATCCGGTTACAGAAGTAGTGTGTCTTATCTCTCAGCTTGTAATTTGTTATGATATGGTACACTTTAGCTGATAACACACAGTGGTTCTCATTTCGGCAACACTTGTGAGAGAGAGAGTGAGTATCTTACTTCATGACGTTGTAATGTATGTAATACTCTGCATTGACGTTTTTTATAAAGGTGCAAATCTTCTTTTTCAGGGGAAATCGATTGAATACACGGGAGATCCAATCAACGACCTGACAACTATCGCCTTCCTCGACAGATTCGTCTATCGTAATCCGAAGGCCAGAGGAGGGAAGAAGAATGTTCTCACGGGAGCCAAGGCACTCAATGTCAAGAGCAAGGTGCACACTGAACTACAGTCTAGTTTGGTCTTGAACTCCTAGATAGGACGGAATTGTATTTGAGATTAGCTACGGGGAGAGCAGCTTTGTGTGAGATGTTCTGTATGTGAAGCTCAGTAGTGTACAATATATTTCCTGAAAAAAACATTGTTAATTTAGCTTTTGGTGAGACATTAATTGTCTGCTGGTGGTTCCAGGAGTACATGGAGAAGAATGTGGAGGACATTCCGGCCGACGAGAAATTCCTGCACAGATACGCCAATATCGCATTCAAGGACAAGGTGGCTGTCAAGAAGGAGAAGGTACGGTAGCTCGTTCTCGTTGTTCTTACGTTCAATAGGTGTATGACATTGGCATGGCAGCTTCATAGTTTAATTTTTCCAGCGCTGCCAGCACTAGTTAGTATTCCATGTAGTTTCATCCCGATTTTTTGCAGAAAGGGGACGAAGATGATTTCGACGAGGACGTGGAAAGTGTCAACTCGGAGGAATTCGAGAAGATTATGGGTATGTCGCATTTATGTTACAAGTATACTTGCTAAAACAGCTTGAGCGTTTCATTTGTTTTGTCAAACGGAGCTAATGTATTATTTTTGCTACGGATGGACAATATAACACGTATTTGTATACATTGCGACTTACAATAAGACGGTTAGAATGTTATTTCATTACCGTGTATTTTAGAACGATTCGAACCGGGTGAGAAGAATGACGAGTTCGACATCGACTTTGGCAAGGAATTCACTGCCGAGAAGCAGAAGAAGGTACGGTATTTGCAAGTATTAGTTCAGCTTATAATTTTAATGTTATTTATTGATTACATTGTTGGTTACTTATATGTTTTGTTCTTACGAAGATTTATTTAGGGCAAAAAAAGAAAGGCTCGCGACGAAGAACCAGAAGAAGAGGCAGACGATGGAGAAGAGGATGGAGAGGTCGGATATTGAACATTTAATTTTAATACCTTACATTTCAATTTGTTTTGTAGACTTAATTACTAATTTTATTATTGTTATTGCTAGTTGTTTTACCAACTTGTTTTTAGGATGACTTCCTGGAAGAGTGGGAAGACGAAGAAGGAGACGACGAAGAGGAGGAGGAGGAAGACGAGGACGGAGAAGAGGATGAGGATGGTATGTACTATGTATAGTTATTTAATATTATTAGCGTATTCAAAGTACTGTTTCAATATTATGGTCTTGTGCGCATTATTGCGTATGAGTTGTGTTACTCAAGATTGTTTCGATAGTTTGGCTTTGCTGGTTGTAAGTTGAGCTCTGCTCTAACAGCAAATGCAAGTTCAAACCTTTTCAAATAATTATACGTTTGATATGTTTAGGATAGTTATTCCTGTAATGTTATTTGAGTAAAAAATAACAATGAATTACTGACTTATACTTCTTGTTCTAATAGATGTGGACGAAGATGATTTCGTGCCCCCTTCGAAGGGAAAGAAGGGCAGATTCGAAGAGGCCGATTCGTCCGATGAGGACTACGGGGACAACGACCACCTCGTCAGTGCCGACATGGTATGTCTCTTTTTCTTCTTCCCTGAATATCGGGCCATTCCAACTGTTCGCATCTATCATACCATATGTAGCATTACACTATGAGAAGGCATTCGTCATATGAATGCTATGAGCTTCTTCTGTTCATTTCCCATATCCAACTGCTTCTGTTCCAGTTTGCCGAAGCCATGGAAGACTTTGGAAAGGAGGAGGACGAGACGCCGAAGAAGAACAAGAAGCGGAAAACTCCGAAACCGAAATTCGCCAAGAAACGTCGTTGAATTGTTCGTTCGTTTGTCTCTTTTTGTTGTTTGGGGAACACGATTCATTCTGGCTCCGCCCCCAATTGTTATCACTTGTTGTTACATGTTTGTTAGCCTACAGATTTATAAAATCCTCAAAGTTGAAATGGTCGAGCACATACACGAAATTCAATTGAAACCGACCCGTAGGTAAGAACGTGAAACATCACTACTTTTGGTTGGGAAGATGCAATTGTGAGAGACGAATTGAATATTAATTTTGGCTATTTTGTTAAATTATACGCTAGTAACACTCAAAAAACAAAGCGACAATTGAGCGAATAATGCCATATAAGAGAATACTGAAACACCAATACTATTTTATATCCGTAATTGCTGGCAAATCCCTCGTAGTCTCTTGGAGAAAAAGAGGACAAGGAATAGCAGGGGAAGAGCGTAGAGAATGGAGGAAGGACGGTAGAATCCGGATGGGTCAGGAGCCGCAGCTGACTGGAGGAACTCGGGTTGACATACTAAACGAGTGGTATGAGAGTAAAACGGTTGTATTTTCCGACGGGGTTCGGGTTTGGTTTCAGAGGCAAAATGTGAATATCCCCTGCCCAAAATCGCTTGCCCAATAATGCAACAAAAAAAAATCGACAACTTTCGACGCCCCGTTATGAAATTCGGTCCCTAGGTGGTTTTTATTTGTTTTTTGTTCACCTTTGCGGTGATGCGGGCGGTGTTGCCATATGAGTGCTCATGCTCTCTTCTCCAACAGTCAACAGTAAGCATCACCGGCTAGCAAAGGCTTCTAATACGCTAAAGACAAATAAGTCAACTGCAGCTTATACTCTTCTTGTGCTAAATAACTTTCGATGGGAAACTTAAGACACAATGAGTGATGGACATAGCATAGATCAATGGTTACTCTTTCCAAATACGCCGGGTAATTGCTCCCCATTTGACATGGATCTTTGGAACATCAAAACAGTAAGAAAAAAGGGTCACAATGTTTACTCTTTCCAAAAAAATTTATTTCTTGCCAGTACATTAGCGTTTCAAATAAACTGTTGTACTGTGGCTAGATGCTTACAATTAGTGAGCTACTTGATGGGTTATAGATACATAAATAATACCCACGATTACTAGGATAGTTAAAGTAAACTACTGCTTTCAGTTTGCCAGGCCTAACAATGTAAGGCCGTTCCGATGTTACTGTTAGGTTTTTTAAGGAATTAGTGACTTTTTACTATAGATTGTAGTGGCATTAAAACGTTGAATGTGATTGCTATTTACAAAGTGTCTGTGACAATAATATCCCACCTGAGACAGTTCCGGGTACCGGCCGACAGTCCATATATGGCTCAGCACATCTGAAAGGCAATCATTGACATGATGAGTGGCAATTGAGAGTGCATTGTGACAATGACACTCGGAAATGACAATTATCACATGGCAATAGAAGAAAGAAGCGGAACGACTATATCTAGTCAAGTGTGAACTACGAAGGTCACCACCTCCCAGCTGTTTTATTAGCACGTGAAAAACTGATTAAGGGAGGGTTTGGAAAACAAGCTTCCTTGTTGGAACGTGGAATAGAATGTAGCTGGGGGAATTTGGAATTGTCACGTAGGAGGAAATTAATTTTATGAGGCGAAACAAGATAAACACATGGTGGTATCCTGTCGGGAGAAAAAGACGGGACCGTCTGTTGGTTTCTAAAACGAGTGCTGGGTTTGATACTCGAACACAATAAACATATGATCGGTATGGCCCTGGAACGATGCGAATATTGAACAGAACCAAGTGAGAAAAGTTAAGAAAACTGGCACAACAAGCAGAAGCGGATTATGGGAAAGCGGTTCGGTCAACAATATTCTCGTGCTGCATGGCAGTCATTCATTCAACATGTTGCTCTCTATCTAATATGGTTAACAAATAACACATAGCATAACATAACAAACATAACACAATAAATGCTTGGTTACAATAATAAACGGGTACACATTAAGAGAAGGGAACAATAGTGCATATTCGGAGCATTGACGGCAAAGAGTTGGTGTTTTAAGCTTCAAAATTGTGAGAACTCGGCAAAGATACACGGAAAGAGGAACGGGACCGTTATGGTTGTGAAGTGGCTATCAAGGGCAAACGACGGTTTGAATTGTGACTAACAATGATCGCTTATGGCACGTAGGTTCATGCATGATGCTAATGACACAGGACCAATTAACAGTGAACTTAAAGAAAGACGACTTGCTTCATTTATCTTTCTCGAACACAATACACGTTTCGGAGTTTATGTCACAATCAAGGCGGACGAAATTTCCATTGTCTTTATCCAAATGCATGGGAAATGAAGCCATGCCAGGACAATAATGGCTTTCCTAGAAAATAAGACAACTTTAAGACATCCATTGACTGATTGAGAATAGTTGACCGACGGGGAGAATGTCGATTGACAATGGGCGAGTAATTGTTTGTCGATGACCGGACTGGTTTGACCCGCAACGTGTTCATGACCAGAGATCATCCGGTAGCATACACATCTGCTTTTCTGGGTTCTCTTAGGGCGCTATAGGAAAATGTACTGAAATCAGTCCCAATATACTAACAATAAGATAAACTGACTACAAATGTAAACTATCCTAGTCTCGTTGTCAGTCAGCATTGTTTTCTTATGTTGACAGAAACATAAGTTGCAGTTACCAAACAAATAAATAAACAACACTTTATGTACAACAATATATATTCCCGTAGAACGCAAATTATGGCCGGACAGACATAACACAGTGGAACGAACAGCAAGACGAAGCCTATCACGAAAAAGCGAAACCCGCCACGGCTTCATTATGAGCTATGGGTAAATGAGCTTCTAGTGCTGCGAAGGATACATCCGCAACACAAATAAAGTTTATTATTAACATAAGAACATAGACCTATCCGAAAACGAATCATCCTGGGTCTAAAAAATGCTTGGCAATGAAGGCGCAAAGTATGGAACGATGAATGTTGAGCTGCTTCAGGATACATACTATGATATTAAGCTAAGGTTACTAAACAAGAAAGACACATAAAATTATCATCATGTTGTTAAGTCAGTCTTTGCTTATCAAATAAGCCTAGACTGATTGAGATGCGTTGCAAGGAGCGCGTAAACGAATCGATACTGTTCGACCGTCTTCACCAGACTCATCCTCTTTCCACGTAACTGACCGAGAACTGTAGAGATATCGCCACCCTTAACAATAACAATACAAATCGGACACAATGAACATAACACCTACTAGGAGAGGCCTAATAATGAAACGCCGCTCAACTCGGAAGTTGGTATGATCTTGCAAAGTAGTCCAGAGAACCTAGCAAAGACATTTTATAAATGACATACTGTTCGTAATATGTTCGTTCTTATTAGTTTGTGTTATTATTGTAGCCGTGTTGTGAATAGAGTAACATAATACACGTACCATATTATGCTCGAGACAGTATTGTGCGACTTCTGCGAGGAGGTAGACGCCGCTCTCGTGGGCACCCGAGTGGCAGTGGATCACGATGGGGGAGTCGGAGGGATCGCGAGGAGAGGACGGCGCCCCGCTGTCCGTCGAATCAACACTGCATTGTGTATCAGTTTCATGTTGTTCACAAAACAAATTCATAGAAGTTGTTTCTTTCAGTGGAAATCGGCATATTCTATCGCTTTTCTTACAATTATTAATTTTTAAGGAAAACACTTATTGTAAAGAAAAAGCATTGAATCCAATACCGTAAAAAGCTGCAAGAATGCCTATCTAGAACAAACGATAATACCATGTGACTTATGTTACCTGTTTCTATGTAAAGCTATGCCGTCTAATATGCAGGAATGGTGATTGCATAGGAAGCGTGAAATACCTGCTGGCGGAAGAATGGGTGGAAGTTCCATTCACAGATGACGTCACCCTTCGCTTCCAAACCGAATCCGTTGATTGTGAACGAATTTTGTTTGAAATGTCGTGAATGTTTTTCTGAAAATGCGACCACGTCTGATCACTCCACAAAGCCTCCCTGCGTATGATGTAAACGATCATTAGAAGTAAAAGTATGTCTTTTCATTGGATTAGAGGGTTTCAAGATGATGAGACACATTGGGAAGTAGATCAAATTTGATATACACAAACAATGAAGCTACAATTTCATACGATTTATAATATATTGTTGCCAGCACTGTCTGTCATCCCGTATTGTAAAAACATATTTCTCACTGTTAACACGTTTCCTGCTGTTAGAGAGATGAGATCCAAAAACTGAGTGTACCAGAAAGAGGTGTAATTCTTGACAACCTTGCGCCCAAGTGCAAACTGAGAGATGGAAGGGCTAATCAAAAGAGCGGAAAGGGACTCACACTGTAGTTGTTCACTTGTAGAATGAGTTAAAGAAATGATTACAACGCTAACAACAAGACATTTAGATCTCTAACGCTAGAGAAATAAACATAGAAAATTACTAAGCTGAACTCTTATAGGCATGTTCAAGTCCAATATATGAGTTATGTTACATAACAATATGCATAACAGTAATAACTTACTCGGCTGCTGCTCCGGCTCCTCTTTGTGCTGGATGACGATATCCTCCCGAATACAGAACACGAATCCTGTCGCGCCCTTTCGTTGTCGACGTGACGGTGCACACTGTTCACAGAATCCATGAAATCTGCAAAAAAAATAACAGCTTTCAAACAATTCAATGGACAGTTGTTAATCGCAAAGTTGTTCATTGTTCTACCTATCAACTGCGATCCAAACATCTGACTGTTAGCCTCTTCTTCTCTGTACGACGAATTTCTCATGAAGCTATCGGACCCTTGTGCTGCGGTTACTTGTAACGTGAAAAGGAACAGAGAGCCTAAAGATAGACCGGGAACCTAAACAAAGGTTGCTTGCGTGCTCACAACGAACAAGGCAATTAAGGGGCACCCGAGACAGTCTCACCTAATAATAAGATTTCAATGAACTATGTATTAATACAATTATATATACAATTAATATCTTACTAAGTATGGAGTACTCGTCGGGCGGACACTCTCCACTCTGCCATCCGAGGTATCGGAGATGGTAGATAGTCCGTTTCTCGCCGGAATGGATGTTCTTCACTTCCAGACACGTCGTCACTTCGTGTGCGGCCGTGTTGATGTTCTTGTACTTGACGACGACTTCGCGTGTTTCGATTCGCGAGGATCCATTCAGTGGCCAGTAGATCGGACTGTTGCCGTGACTGTCCACCTGCAAGTCGAATATGTTTGTCTAACCCGTTAAATATGAGACAAGAAATAGCAAAAGTTCAAAAGTATCTCGGGTCGTAAACATCGTAGGTGATGGGGTTTATAAAGGAGAAGTCAAATGACAATTGTTAATGCTTACACATTACTTTTGTCAACAGCCATTGCGTGGTCGAGTTATTATCATGCTACTGCTTTTCTCTAAGGGAATGCGAGCATAATTTGAATTTATATCACTTCTACACATTTCTATTGCTGACATTCTCCTGTGAATGCAGTGGCTAACAATAAGCAATGGTGTAATGACTGTGAGTGGTAACCCTATATAGTCAGAGAAGGGCACCTTGCTGTGACTCATCCCTCTCACATTCCCTCTTTCGACACTTTCAGATGGGACGAGGTGTGCACAATGATGAAACCATTTGGAGATGTATAACGGGCACTTTTTCACCTCTTCGTCCAATTCACGGATCCGTCGCCCACATAACAACCTCATTCTCACGATCAACATTCGTAGATAGCCTACTTTTTTCCTATTTGGGATAATGGCTGTTGGCCGCATAGTAAACAGTTTGTGTATTTGGGTTCCGTTTACAGAAACGCATTGTTTGTTGGTAACAGGAAACTGGCAACTCTGGGTGGTTTACAATTATCAGTTATCAGATCGCCAATGAAATGTCATTTCCCCTACTTTGGCCTCATTGAGCATGACAATGACGTGGACGCGCTGTTCCCAGATCATTTGCCAGAAATCCTCGATTGTTTCCTTCAGCGGAGCTTGAGTGAGAATGTACTGTAGGCGACGAGCACCAATGGTAATCTGGAAATAGTCGGCTATGTCATATTCGTGATTGAACTAATCCATAAGGTTCGAAAGAAGTCTGGTTAATTGTCAATAATGTCATAATGTTGTGAACAAGCAGTCACCTCAACATTGGAAGCATTGATGTATCCAGTCGGATTGTTCTTGTGTGGTCTCAGTGTCACTCGATTGTCCTCGTACGGGACGATGGCACGAGTTCGATTTCGATTCTGACAATGACAGGATGAATACTTCTGCGCGTTTCTATTTCTTTGTCTTAATTGTTTCTTTCCTTATCTTGAGCATACTTTTTACCAAATAATTGCGGGTTAATAATACTTCTACGCTAGTTGACATGATCTTTATGTTACGTTTTAGTATACACATAAATTTTACGGTTCTTACAATTAGAACTAGACAAAGGTTCAATTCGACCGTGAGTTGATAAGGGGACTCGTGGTGCACTCACCATATTCTCCGGCTTGAGACTCGTCGAAGTGCCAGCGGACAGTCGTTTGTTCGGAATCCGACTGAATTCCGTGCGCAAAATCTCCAAAGGACCATTCAACTTTTGTGAAAATAAAGCGACCTGCAAAAACCAACATTTTCAAAAGCGTTCGTGTCAAAAGAAATAAATTCTAACTGTACATAACTTCATAGTAAATTCAAGCAATGATGAATACATGTATTGAAAATAACTGAAAGTTTAACTACGGCAATCAACAGTTGAAAGGCTAATTTTGAGTAACCGTGAACAGTAAAAACTATAACGCACCATGTCATCCTCGTTCGACTGCCGTATCTCTGCTGACTCTGAAAGGTGCGAAATGGTCACGCCATTCAATACCACCCCCACCCCCGCCCCCAAGGGGCGATTCCCTTGTTAGCCGCCTATTCACACTCTTCTCACGCACTGTTGTTGCTGGTCCTCATTTGGTAATGTCTGTGGCTTATTCTTGTTAGTTTCTACTAATTGTAAGAGTTTAATTACTATAATATGAACAACATTTACTGCTTTCAGAAATAACAAAACAATTAATATTAAGAAAACTCACGTTATGAAAGTGAGCTACGTAATATGTGAGCCTTACATTGTATGTGTAGACAACTTTTGCTAACAACAAGAAAGCTGGCACGTATTTCAGTTTATGCATGTTAACAATGAGTATCTCTACAAATATTCAAAGACATACCACGTTTCCTGTCCTGTTCCACTTTGTGTGGCCGCACCATGTATTTCATGTCCATTTCTTTCATCTGAAATATATGGTTAGTATATGAAACTGGCAATTGAGATTGCCATCAAAGGTCGAGTGCCAAAAAAGAAACAGACAAAGAAAAGAAAGAAAAGTGAGACCGGAAAGGATAAAATCATGTGTAGAGATGGAACTGAGAGAGGAGAAATGTAAGGAAGAGCCTAAACTGAGGAACGTTGCTGGTCAATCTGACTAACAAGATGAACCTTGTCCATTGGGTCATCGGAAAGAACGATGGGGTATTCGGCACACAAAACAAACGAATCCAATGCGATGCTGAATGAATGGCAAACCCGAAGGACGAGCTGAGTTCGGGATCAAGAAGACACACAATAGAGTGAATCGAACAATTCAAGCTGAGATCCTGGTGGACAAACTGAACTGAAATACGTGAGTTCTAATGCTACAGATAACAAAAACATATAGTTTCAAACGCTTTTAAATTACAGGCATTTGCAGGGTTTCAGAGTAAAGTAACTTTGGGTTTGTTTTTCGGGTACTGGGTACAAAATAGCTAAGGGAATCAGGTCTGATATCATGGTGGACAAACTGAATTGGAGATCTACATGACATACGATGTATGTTCTACGCACTACGTGTTCGTGAGCTTTCGAACACGTCCAACAGCGCGTTTTTAAGCGACAAACGAACACCGGAATGGGGGGCTAAATGGACCTCGGAATGGACCGCCTCGGAGACAGAAGCCGGCCGCCTCTGCTCAACCGACCGACTCCTCAAATATTCGGCCCGCAACGTCTATGATTAGCCCTCATTATCCGCCCTGATAAGCAAACACAACGAGTGCACCTCAGATCCAAGTCAACGGGTGCACTGCAGGATACAACAGACACAACAGAACGTGAGGAGAAACACCACTGACCATATGGCTGGACACTCAATACTTAGATATGGCTATAACTAAAATAGTACTGTATCAATACATTAAAGGTGGTTCAACGTTCAAAATGACCAAGGAGGAACGAAGTCATGGGAAGGGGAGGAGCTTAGGGAAGAAGGTAGAGGTGGAGCATGGCAGAAATACATTGCGTTGCATAGAACAGCTGTCATTGTAGACAGTGGAATATTGCTTTCGTTAGAAACATAATATAATAGACAATCAAAAGAGCAAGATGCAAAGCTGCAGATTTCAAGGACAGGTAATGATGGGCTTTCTGTGAATGTTGCAATGTTAAAACCTTGAAATTCCAAAACGAAAAAAGACAATAATCAAGTGGAACCGTGGCGCATAAAAGGTTGCGATACAAAAAAAGGAAAATGATAGGAACGAGAAATTACGAGGTACC
The DNA here is from genome assembly GCA_014805365.1 of Koerneria luziae. Classification (NCBI taxonomy): domain Eukaryota; kingdom Metazoa; phylum Nematoda; class Chromadorea; order Rhabditida; family Neodiplogasteridae; genus Koerneria; species Koerneria luziae. The sequence goes on along the minus strand of JACMIJ010000267.1, from coordinate 7,803 downwards.
GCATGGAGAAAGCAGAAAAAGCAAAACATCGAAAAAGGGCGAGACCATAAGCAAGTACTTAGTGCAAATCACTCGCATTCCACGCATTTTATGACCAAATCTAGAAAATTTCGTAAAATCGCTTCAAGGACGAGAAGGTAAATGATTCCGAATGCAGTAATTACATGGCGTTGACCCCGATCTCAACCGGCTACTAAGTACATGTCCTGACCATGAGTACAGGGTGCAGCTTTCCTCTATGACGCGTAGAAGAATTGCGATTCTTGCCATTCAAAGGCGCACAGTAAGCTCTACATATAAATGTACAGTTAGCACACTAATTGTAAGAACAGTAAGAACATTTCTAGTGGAACATAATTAGCGTGTCATGAGATGCTCGCAGAACGAAGAAAGAAAGAAAGGATGACCCCGATTTCGATGTTCTTTATTGTCTTGTCATTAGGAAGACTCCTCCCAAAGGCGATCACTGTCCCATCAGTCATTTCCCCCTATTCCCTGCTCGTCTTTTTGCCACTGGTATTTCTAAATATCTTGTATACTTATTAAATGTGCTGTTTGCCACAGAACAGTTAACACTATAGTTAGTAAAGTAAAGTAAGATTCTCCCGAATCAAGGCTTATTCGCCTGCGGGGGTCCCGAGGAAGCAGGGACACATATCGTCATTGCATAACGTACATCTTGTTGTTAGACCGAAATCACAGGACTGCAAAACCTCCTAGTACTACGTTTTTCTCTACAACCAATTCAGCTAAGCTCTTTCACATGGAACCCTTATTTCCCTCCGCTCGAATCAGGTTCTCTAACCTCTAAGTTTGGCGAGTCTAATCCGCCGCTCACCTGCGTAATTGTTGGGTTTGCACTCTAAGCCGAAGTAAATAGCATCTACTGGTTTGTGCAGGAGAAAAGAAGAGCAAATGAAGAGCAACAACAAAGAGAATCATAACAAACACCGAAGGAAAGACACTTGCCTTGAGATTCGGAGTCGATTGAAATGAAGCCGGCGTGTTGTTCTGAACTATCAATGTTTGTTAGAAAGTCGACAGAGAGGAGCAATGGCATGTTTGCTAACTATAACATATGAAGCTTACAACAATGCTATGCGTTGATTGTGTTTTGCGTATTAGCCGGTCAGACAATAGAGACCGATACCGACTAAAATCACACTACTAACAATAAGTAGTTATATTTCCTGACAAGTTTGCATTTAATTTTGTTTGTCAATGTTACAAAACAACATACACTCTTACTTTCAATTTTAGTCTAAACAATTCGCAATTGAGCAAATGCAACTTATCGGGAGATGCGTTTTCTCAATGAAGGAGGGAATATGCCCTGTGGCTGGGGAGGCTATAAGTCGTTATCTAATGGATCGTGAGGTTGTTTGGAGGGAGAAAACCCGTCTGACCTCGCCGTTCGTCTTCGGTCCATTACTATCAGTGTAGATTCCGAGCACACGCATCTCGGGAGTGGATCCCATTATCTGCAAACGAACGATTCGTATTTGTTTTGTATATCATGCCTCTTTGGCCCTAACAATGAGGTATCTACCCCCAGTAGTGAGCGCACATGCACATCTTATCATACAATTTATTTTGCATAGTACAAATCAGCTTGCAAGATAAGCACGTAAAAGTCCACAATATTTGCTTATTGCCAGGCGCTGCAGTTTTGAATCCTGTGCTTTCCCGCCCTCTGGATGAGGATGCCGGGGCTATTTGATATAACACCCGCTAGCTTCCTATATGGTGTGTGAAAACGAACATGAAGTTCACCTTTTTCTGTCCACTCGGGAGTTCGGACAACGGACGGCCTATTGGCTCCGGTCTGCAAGGACAACATTTTCATCGGCACCAACTGTAGAAAAATATTCCTCCTGTTTTTGGATTATTTATGAATGTCCAGAACATTCTCGTGCAAAAAAATCTTCTTTTTTCACTGCGAAGGAATACTTTTAAAAGAAGCAATAGAGGTTGAGGAGCCAGCAATTGATTGTACAGTTCAAGTCAGAGAAGAATAAAATGAGTAACTATAACATCTACAAAAACAAGCAAATGACATTTTGGAAAGTCATAAGAATACCCTAAATCGCTTTGTAGGATCATGTCCTAAATGTCAACTTCAAAAATAGTAGTCACATGTGTGTAAGTGTTATGCCTTCACATGTTGTACGTCGAAACCGATAAATATATGTATATATGTAAAAAATGAGGGCAGCATAGTCAACAAAGGAATACAAAAGAATTTCACTAGCGGTGGGAGATAATCTTGTGTATGTCCTATTCAGAGATTTGAAAAGAAGGCTATCAATGCTCAAGGATACCAAGTCAGGGCGACAGTTCCAAGTCTGGAGCTAGCAACTTAAACGGGGTTGGTAAAAGGAAGACGAAGAGACTATTAATAAGCTCATAACAAGAAACTATATCAAGGCAGAAAAGAGATGAAGCAGACGCTTGAACGTAGACAAAGCGGAAAGGGGAAGAGTGCGGGAGTACCGTGACAGCGTACTGCCTGTATGCTGGCTGTTCCGCGTGTTCCTCAGCGCGTCTCTGATATCCGCCATACGCGTCTCACGCGAGAACGAAATCTAAGAGTTACATGGTAAGTACGGTAATAAATATTGGCACTGCTTAACATGATTTATTCTCTTGGGTTATTATCAGAACGAAAGTTATAGGAACATACAATTAAAGATCACTAATTGTAAGATAAGGTTCTGACGAATTACAGTACCTGGTTGGGCGATGCTGAGAAGGAAATGCTTGCTGTCGGTTTCCTTGGATGAGTGATTTCTGAAACATGAACAGTGTAAAGACGCCAAAAACACGGCTGGAAATTGGCTTTCAAAGACATATTCAAAGTGTAACCATTGAGGCCGCTTCGAAACGAAATCGAGGATAATTCTCTGTCCGGCGGTGGAAATTGTCCTGAAAATATACAAAAATTAGAAAAACTACATATTGTCACTTCAAATTCAATATTGAATAGACTTAAGATTTGCTTTCAACGAGGTATTAACAAAATGATCGAGAGAGGCTGATAGTATACCTAACAAAAAAGATAAAAAGAAGGTTACCGTTATCAGCGAATGTGCTGTGTTCGGTGTGAATGTGATCGGAACGAGTAGAATTCAACTGAAACATTTCTGTTGATTTGCATTTTATCAAGAATACAAAATAACACCAATTTTGTGCCACAAATACGATTGACTCCAAACAGCGAAGTTGTGCTTTTGGCTTATCCGACTACGTTCTGTACAAATACCCGATTGTCGTTATATGTTTAATTTTGTAAGCGTATTCAAGGTTCTTACAGTTCAGCACAGATTCACAAGCTTGTGAAATGGCATATGTCTGCGAAAATTTGAATAGTCTCTCAAATTTGGATAATTGGAAAGAAACCTAACAATAAGATTTGCTCATATAGTGACAGTCGGATATTTATACATATACAGGGATGCCAATAGTAGAGAGATATGTTAGCAATGTAAGTGTAAGTTACTCAAAAAAAGCAACAAAATCTTTGTGGTAGACACTGGCTTAGCACCTTGAAATAGTAGAAAAGAGTAGCACATACCTCAGTGCTGCTCAATCCAAGATGTCCATTACTGAGCGTTTTGATTCCCGTGATGGCGCCTTGGAGCATCTGATCTTTTCATTACGCTTACCATATATTCACTACCTTGATATCTAGTGGAGCGTTCTTCTCTTCAATGGCTTTGCTGTTCGCATATCGCGACTGCCAGTTCAGGACCATCGCCACGTAGCGACAACGTTCCGTGTCCTCCTGTAAACATTGAAAATGAAATAGTTATCAAGCGATCCGAAAAAAATATTTGCAAGTTATCCTGTTTCTATAGGAGTGATAGCCGAGAATGCTGCTCGGCCTATCGGAAAAACTAAAACGTTATGTCTTGCCCGTAATCAGTACCTCGACGTTGTTTTTTGATATGTGAGGAACATATTGATAAATTTAAGGCCAGTGAATCTCTCCCAAACTCGGTTCATGGTTACACTACTACCATCCCGAGGGAAGGCACCTGAGTGAACGATATCACTAACAATAAGATGGGGGTCATTCTGTTCTGCTATACATATGACGGCGCATGCTCTAAAGTACGCTTTCGGGTGAATCATCGTTTCTTTCGCAAGCACACATGTTCAACATTCCTTTCGAAAGTTGTCACCATCCGTCTTACTCCTACTAACTTGTCTTCCTGCACAGAAAGTTGTCGGTAATGTAGGCAAGAAAAAAGATGATCTTTATAGATAATTTAGCGCACAATTACTGACATGATTACATCTTTTTCGAGCAATTATTTTGTATAATAACATTAAATATTAACATTGTACTTGTATGTGTACGTTATGTTATTATATTTGCAAAAATAAACTATTTGTCAACAGTACTAATTGTAAGAATAAGAATAAGATAGCGTACCAGAGTGTACTCGACACATCGTCCGTCGTTGAGCTTCAACTGAAGATGTCTTTTGGAGGCGAGAATATCCCGGATCTCCTTCCAAATGTACTTGATCGGCGCACCGTAGAAACCGCGAACAACAATTCCGTCAGGTGAGTATCCGACCATCACCTCGGAGGAATCTTCATCCTGCAAAACACACACCTCACTCTACAGTTACATGTCCAGTACATTGTTCACAGCGTTTCATGATCGCCGGTTTTGTTCTTAGAATGGCTACAAAATGTTGTAGAGATTGCGACAAGAGATGTACATATTATATGATAGACAACTAAAAGTTACTAGAATTGTAAGCGGAACTCATCCAAGATGGTAATTTGTTCTTACAATTAGTTCCGGTTTCTATATATTTAAGCAGCATGAATAAATATGTAAATATGTGCTCGAATGCTTGGTGACAGGACACGAAGATGACAAACATGATTGTAAATGCCATCAATGGAATGCAGTGATAATGATAAACTTCTCGTCATTATTATTATTATGTCTTTTCGCTCAGATTTTCCTAACGTTACAATACTAAAGCAAAAGTGTTGTTGTATGTAAAATATGTAGTATCATATGTATTTATATCAAGGACGTTGACGGTAATAAAAGGGAAAGGAGAAGGGTCGACTTCTATTGCTTATTGCCTTTTTCACAGTATGAGTGTTATCCATAAACCTAGATAATAAATATTGTAAATAACCAGCATACCTTAGCCTTGAAGTACTCTTCGCCGTATCCTTCACTCTGGATGGCATCGACGATATAACAGAGAGCTGCTTTATCCGGCTGCATATCTCGCAGCTTCTTGTAGACGACGATCACCCGCTTCAGAATATCTTCCAGGATTTGCGCGCTACGACACATTTGCTGAAAAATATGCCTTCTGGAACGATCTTAAGGTGGATAATTTTTTTGAGTTCTATGATCGGTTAACAAAACATCGTATCAGAGCAGAATATGCATAAAACTTGGAGCGGTAAAGGAACATCAATAGTAGCATACTCATCGATATTTTGTTGTCCGTAAGTCATGGATGCAAAAGAATGCCATACCTTGGGGAGGAGGGGGATCGTCTGCATGAAGTCGACAGTGTGTACGTTCTCGTCGAAAGCACCAAATTCCACTGAAATCGGTGAATAAGCCAAACGTTACAATAATCGCCCTTTCAGGAATTATGGCATGCATTCCAGTGTCCATAACATCACTCATTGGTATGAAAGTGGGATGCAAATAGCATGAAGAGTGGCGCTCTTTTGTGTTCCAAAAAGTTGTGGCGAGCTTTTGGGATGAATAACATACCATTTGAATCGCCTTGGCGAGTTGATTAGACACAAATATGTGTTTAAACGTTTCTAACGAAGTTATAGGAATGCGAATATGTAATACCTTGAAGAGAGTAGGCGGCAAGCGAGATGTACTTCTCCATGTCGACGGTCAGACGACCTTCCACCACGTCCAGCTTCATCAATGCAAAGTAGAAGGATCTGCAAAAAGAGAATGGAAAACAATCCCACAATAAAGACATTATTGAACACCGACAAACATGTGACAGCAATGCAATGCAGACCACATGCACGCTGCGTACAGCCCCTACAAAACGAATAAAAACAAGCTTTACTAACAACACAATGGGTAATTGGCTGCTTTTCCTATTAACGGCATTTCTTACAATTAGCATAGTATGCATTTTTGAAATAGAGACAGATTGTAAAGACAAGAAGAACACGAACCTCGCCATTTGATCGGTGAGTGTGAATGCATTGGGTGTATGGTAGAGGACGGCCAGCTGGACCTGCCTCGGCTTGCACGCCCATTTGTCCAATTGTCGCCTCAGCGGCTTCTCCATCTCCACCCAACGAAACAAACGCTGATCCGGATCCTGCGAACGCATCTGATACCGAAATCCGAACATCTCAATCTGAACGAGCATTTTCGTGTTAGGACACTTCTTGTTATTGTAGCACGCAAGTGGTACTGTATCAACAATAATTTCAATTGGAAGACAGAGAGTGGAAATCGCAACCTGGTTGAGCTGAGTTTTCTGGGAGATGTACTGGATGCATTGGAGAGCCGTGGAGTGTGTGGTCAACGTGCATTGGATGAACGGACGCTCGCCCACGGACACCGTCAGCACGTATATGTCCTGCAAACAAAGGGTTAGGTTTTATTCTTTATTCATTAAAACGTTTATATAAGTACAGTAACCCAGAGTATAACATAGTTGAATTGCGTGTGAAAATAGCTTCAGACTCGTGAAACAAATTTCAAATACTAATTGTAAGATTAGTTAGACACTATCTACTTCAAGATGCACAATTGAACTATTTGGAAGATGAAAAGGCCTGAAAATCCAAAAATTCATTAGCTCATTGGTATTGTATGGATTGCGGCTACATGGCGATGTCCCAAATATTCGAACCTGGTTGAGATCGTATCGTCCACTCTTCTTACCCCATTTCAGCTTCAAGGGAATATCGCGGACCATCGTCTATCTTTGAAGGAGTTCCAGGATGCCATCGAGTACTCGCATACTGGACAAACAGCGATAATAATATTGCACATTCAAAACTGTCGTTTATTGTCAAGAAATGCGATCAGCCAAAAACAACTGAGACGAGCAAAGCAATAAAGCTGGAAATGTCTATTCAACAGTCAATACGCAAAATGCTAATCTATCAAGAAGAAAATGGCGTCCAATGAACGTCTGTAGAAACACAGAAAGGGTAGGTTACATTATAACTAATGTAAAGCAGAAATAAGCATAAGAAAATACACAAAGGTGAGCAATAGCGTGGAAATATACAAGTAACAATAAATAAAAGCGAGATAAGGAAAGAGGAAACGCTTCAGAAGACGGAGAGAAAGGTTAAAGAAGGAATGCAATTATTCGATCGACCAAACACGTTTGCCCACCAACACGACGCATTCTTCAACTACCAAAACTGTACGAGAAATCGCCGGACTGGCGCCGGGAAGGCGCCAGATTTCCGCCGGACAAGCGGATTCTGACCCTTCGAACATGCTCTGGCACATCATACTCCGATACAATCGATGCACAAAAGAAGGAGGCGGAGCCTCGCCCTACGGCCTTTCCCTTTTAGAGAGATAAGATGGTCTTCTCTGCAAGAGATTGTACAGGTAGAGGAGGGAGCAGACTACGAGAGGCTTCTATTACTAGTAGAGCGCCATCAACACATAAATACTACAATTATGTGAAGAAATCGGAAGAGAGAGTGTGCGAAATGAAGAGAAACAAAGAAAGAGATAAGGAAAAGATAATCAGTGCGTGTGGGGGTCAGTCGGCAATAGGCAAACAGTAATTGGACAACCCAGCC
>JACMIJ010000266.1:0-23281 GCA_014805365.1 Koerneria luziae | reverse complement strand
TGAACGAATTTATTAGTAAAAAGCTGGGTAAACTATATGAACAAAAAGGCCTCCGCATGTTCGATCAAAAGAGTTAACCGGTAAGATGATGAATGTGAATATGAAAGACTTGTTTGTGTTGTCGTAAGCGTGAAAGTTGTGTCGTAAGCCTGAAGGTTGGCTAGACGACACGAGGCTCGTCTCCTTACAGTTATGTCACTACTGTATTACCCGGAGTCTGGTACTATTCCATATGTTAGACAAGGCATTTCAAAGTACAAGCCGTCGTCTAACCAGCGCGAAACAAAGAATACCACCGGATGAATGGAACTGAATGGTGGAGACATTGGCGGCTAGCAGACCGGGGTAACAGACCGACTCGGCGCCTTTCTTCGTTCCGCTCCTTCGGAACATCACATTTCCGCTTTTGGGGAGACTGTTGTTTCTTGCGATTTATGATGGAAAAAGGAATCATTAGGCTAGATCTATACGTCATCAGTGTTGAGGATGTTTTTAGATGACGAATGAGAGTGAGGGTCAGGGGTGAGTGTGAGAGTGTGGGAGTGAGAGTGAGTGTGACAGTGTGAGAGTGAGGGACGAGTCTAAGAGTGAGGAATGAGGGAAGAGTGTGAGCGTGATAATGAGGGAAGTGTGTGGGAGTGTGAATTTTGAGGATGAGATTAGAGCGAGTGTGAGGGTGAGGAGTGAGGGGCGAGTCTGAGAGTGAGGAGTGAGGGACGAGTCTAAAAGTTAGGACTGAAGACCAAAGAGTGATCAGAGCTCGCGCACCTCAGCCACGACGAAAACAGAAACAAACTGTTAGAGTGCTGCACCAAACAAATTCTCCAATGCAACAAACCATGCAAAAATGTACACCAGTTTCGAGCAACGCTCAAAAGTTACCAACGACAAGCGCCATCACGCGCTCTTCGACATCGCGGACAAGTCGAACGAAGTGACGGCGGAGCACGGCCAGTTCAATCCACCGGCTGCCCGCTTCCAGCATCTCGGGTGGCACGACGGCGCTCCGCTGTTCCTCGCACGCGCACCACGAGATCCGTCCGTCAAACTGCACATCTGGGATTTCGCTCAGCAGGAGCTGAAGCAACTCGAAAACTTCGGCGAGGTGGCGAAATCCGGGCGAAACCTCGCGCCGTACACCGCCCTCGGCGAGCGGATTCTGTACTTCTGCGAAGAGAGCGATCTCGTCGGCTGTCAGTGGGCCGCCACTCCGTTCCAACTCGTGAATGGCCAGAGAAAAGGTGCGGCCGGTCGGCAAACGGCGAGGTGCTCGTGCTGACGAGCGGTGAGAGGATGGAGCACCGGTCAACGTTCTTCGGGAACGTGCCGTCGTTGAGAGAGATGGCTGCTCGCGCCATTCACGCGTCACTGCCGGCCACAACAGCGATGCGATTGCACTCTAGCCGGGTCGAGAATTCTTTCCATTTGAACTGGTACCTCCGCTCAAATTATAAATAGAAGGCTGAGATTAATTATTGTTCTCGTTGTTGAGGTGTTGTTATTACTCATAGTGTCATGGCTAATGCATATAGTTATATAACGTTACTCGATTCTGTACATAGTTTCATGTACATATGTAAATAGTATTTACCATCATGATCGTTATTGTTACGTTATTTAAGTTGTTTCTGTTGTTGCTTTGTTGTAAATTACTAATGTTAATAGTCTAGTTTGTGTAAATAGTCATGTAATGTAAACAGTACTGTACATAGTAAATAGAAAGTGTCCTTGGTTTTTTGTCATCACATCTTGAACTAATAAACAAGTGGATGTGATCTTCTGGTAAGAGAGAGAAAGAGAGTGAAAGAGGGAATGCTAGTCTTACAAGAAACAGCATAACAAAATGTCGATGATGATGATGGTGACTACAAACTTGTTTTTACGTACCTTTACTGTTGGCTTACCTGACTCCGTTTTGTACAAATATCCGACTGTCACCGTACGATCAAATCTTATTGTTAGAATTCTTTCCAAATACATAATAATTCGAAATTTTTCACAATCCCATGCCGTCTCCCAATCATTGAAACTGTGCTGAGCTGTGAGCAGTTTGAGTACGCTTACACAACTGACTATATTGCGAAAGTCGGATATTTGTACAGAACGGAGTCAAGTATTCCAATAGTACATCTTCAGCGTTCATGAAGCGAGGATAGCCGTTGGTATCTGTCGTCGTGCATTCTCCCAAAAGACGATCTTCCACCACTTCCTAGTCCATGATCAACAAATGTCCTCCGTCCAGGACCAACAAACACTTCGTCCAACCCCAGTTCCACCAGATGCCAGTTTCTTCTCCGCGACGGTTGATTCGGCTCGGTTGGCTGATCTGAATGAGAAAAAAAATACAAAAGATTTCTGTTATTCATTCTGTTTCACTGAATATACGTCCATCTTCGCAATCTCGATCGCCCTGAGCCTATAGCAATTCGTTTTTCATTAACGCAAAACGTTTCTCCACAAAACCTGCTCGTCAGTGCTTTCGTACCCTGGAGAACCAGCAAGCTTTCCCAGCTCTATACAAGAGGTATGGACAGCAATCCAAAATTTGTGGAAACACTGGCTCTTACAATTAGGGCACCGACTATTAATTACATGTGTTAACTAACGCATGGCTGTAAGTTAATAGTGTTTTACATCCAAGGCTAAACTAATGAAAAAAACGCTAAAGAATTCTTATCCAATGAAAACGTATTCCTCAGGCACAATCACTTCATGATGTCTTGTTGAATGCTTCGAAAATGCACGTTTAAACTATGGTTATGTTATAAAAAGAACGATGAAAACAAAACAAATGCGCGAAGAATCAACCCATCTGATGTCTTCATTGTCGCTCCGCTACACAATGAAGCTTTTAAAAAGTAATATATAACAGCCAAGCCTAAACACGGGTATTGTTTGCTTAATGAAAATGTGGACCAGGGTTCCTGCTCGAAAACATATGGAAAAATATTTCCTAGGTGATACTCATAGATCGCACCAGGTAAAACAGAAGAAATGTATTTTCATTCTCGTGTTTATAGTACTTACTCAATAGGTAGCATAGTAAAAGGTACTAATTTGTTTGAAACACAGATTTTATGGAGCGGAATATGTGATTCGAAAATTTGAGCTTCGGTGAAGTAACGAAGAACATTAGACAACTCATCAAAAACGGTAAACAGTTAATATGTTCGTGGTTGAGTCGTGTTGCAATAAGCAAAAGAAAGAAAACACAAAAATATGAAAGCACATCACGCACCTGGATATAGAGAATTGAGTGTTTTGTTGACATGACATCTCAATCTGGGCGGTTCTTCTTGATCCGGGCGGTTCACATCATATGCAGTACGAACATAGCTATGCTTCCATTGGAGCCGACCATCCCAGAGGAGGGGCAAAGTAGTAATTCGCGTATGTGAAGGAGGGGTAAAGCACGTTAAAATGTAGAAAATGTTCAAATATGCGGGGTAAAATGTTCTTAATGTGCTCAAAAGGTGGGGTAAAAGTGCACTCTCATGGGCGCCGGCTCCGTGGAAGCGGTGGTATGCCGCAAAGTCGACCGAAGATGTCAATTTTCGCTGGGTCGATGGCGCACGCAAGCGTTTATCAGCAGGACACAAGTTCCAACTCAGGTATTTAGCATTTTTTATTAATCAGATAAGGAATTTAACAATATTTTGTAATATAGTAGAACACAATATGTTTATGGCTACTTCAAGATTGCGAAAACTATCGAGATATGTGCCTCTATTTAAGCTTCTAATTATCACACACAAGATAGTGTGATCTAGTCAATATTGGCTGTGAGGGTTGCGGAAGTTCGAAGGCAGGTGCGGTGTATATTCGAATATAGATTACTTTATTTTTCAGAGCAACAACAAAACCAATGGTGTTTAGTTCTTGAAAATATCGGTCTTCTTTTTAGAGTATCAATTATGATGAACATATATTTTCCATTATATCTTACTGGAAGCCTTCTTACACGAAATGTTCTGAGGTACTTCATACGCCATTTGCTTTCCGTTTCTTGTAACTCACTTTGTCACATTTTTTGTTACATAATGTATACAGAGACCGTCTGGTGTTCGTGGTCGTTTCTTGCACTTTACACTAGAGGGTCACCCCGTCGATGTACGATCTACTTGGTAAACTCCCGGATCCCGCGAGCGTTCTAGTCACATATTCCTGTAAATTCTGTGGAGATTTGCGCCAACCAGTAGATATCTAATAGGTTTTGAGCTTGCTCCAATCTATGGGTTTGCTGCCGCGGCAGCCGTAGTGCAAGAACGTCTTTCTCGTGGAGTCCTCGCATTACACGTGCAACTGCTGTAGGAATCACCAACGTTTCAGTTCTGGCTACTGTAACGTTGGTGGTTCTTTTGAAACTTCGGCTTTATCGTTTTTCGTGACTTATATTGCTGTTCAACCTTGTCTGTTTTCGGTTAAGTTGTGTTGTTTTGTTCAGTTTTCATGCAAGTTATACTGTGTCTGTGTTGTATTATATTTTTCTGTATAAATATTTGTAAAAATTATTGGACGTGTGATGATAATCGTAACTTCTACGATCGACATACTTTTTATGTGTTATTACATCTCATCTCACTTTTATTACTACTCACAGAAAAATAAACTTTAAATTTTGAGTGTTTTAAAAACTCGTTTAGAGCTGGAGTGTGTATTACACTCTTTTTCTCAACCGAATTGCGAACATAGAATAAAACGGTAGGGCGGAAAGATATTCAAAAATTGGAGGGGGTGTACCTACGGAGCAAATTTCATGAGGGGGTTTCCAACATTTTCGGGTCGTTTACATTGCATTCACTACAGGACCAGAGATTATAGGTAGGGGATTTTGCCCATTTTGCCTCTTAAACCAAGGGTGTGGACGTCGGAAAGCACTACCTTTTTACTCTATGATTGCGAAATACTTAACGCTGAAGAAAGTGCGCGTTTTAAACACTTCAGCACTATTGAATCTTTTTTCCCTGGGTGATCTGCACGTAAGATTACGCTTGGATCGTGTTAATTTGTTCAGTTCTTGTGTCGTGATGCGTAGACTCGACATTCGCTCGCCGTGCCAGATGTTCTTCGGTGATGATCGATTTCCGGTTAGTATTGATTATCTGTTCTTGTATGAACGATGATGACAGTTGCATATTTTCCGATAGGTTTTATTGATATGTCACGTTTCTATGTTATATTTCGAAAACGGAGTTAATCTTTGGTGTAAAGCGCCAAAAGGTGGTGTCTGTTGAAGATTTAGTGTTAGTTCACAAACAGCGTACTTTCAATGTTTGAGCAATCCGAAAACAGGGTTATTCGGTGTTATCAATAACGCTGTTCACTGTGTATGCCATCAATGCCTAAAATGCTTGGCAATGTTGGGTCATCGTAAAGTGCCAAGAATTGACTTTTGCAAGCCTACAGTATTCTTACATTCTGTCGAATACAATAAATACTGTTCCTTAGATCATGTTCTTCGTGCTGGTCATTGCTCGTTTCGTCGGGAACTGGTACGGTCGATTGGACTTTTTCGCCGCGCTTGACCTGACGTCGCAGCGCTGGAATGTCCTCATCGTATGTTTGAATGTGTCAATATAACTCAGAGATTTGAAAACACGGAGGTGACACCAAACTCGGTTGGTGCTGTCTCAGGATGTTCCTATGGCAAAGTGGTATAATAGCTTAGGTGTGAGATTTCCCGGACAGAGTAACTGGTGTCGCGGTTGCCGCCGTCCTTCACATTCTAAATATGGCACTTATACCAAACCAATAAATTGTTGTTGGTGTGACATTCAATGTGTGCGATACAAGCTGAATGTACTGTTTACCAAAATGTTAATGTAGTCTTGGAATTCTGACTTGTTCAGGGAATCGAGCACACGTTCACGTTCGTTGCCGTGTTGGCGCTCATCTTCCGAGCGGATCCGCTGTTCTTCAAGCCGTTCTTCTTGATTGTCGTAAGTGAACTGTTTACGAGAGTTTCTTCGCCTACGAACGATTTCAAAAGTACACAAGCTCATATTCACAGCCCGCGCAGGGTGAAATACAAAAAAGTGAATCAACAAACGAACTCTAAACCAGTCAGACTGTGTGCTTGCTAACAATAAGCCTAACACCGTGGGGTGCAAGGACTCGGCTTAGTAGTTTCGTTAATTTTGATTGAAAGCCAAATTATCGAAATTGAGTCTTTACACCCAACGCTTTGCGGTTAGCAAATACTTGGGCCGGCAGAATGCAAAAGCGTGCCGTTGTTTTCCTATTTTATTCGATCGCATGATCCTTTTTCAGCAGTTCAAGTTGTGCCTGAATGGGATGTTGCTCCTGATGTGCTCGTTTGCTATTGCATTGCAAACCGAGAAATACGCGTATAGCTATCAAGGACGGTACATTTCTGATCCCGGTTCGTTTCTTATTCATTCAGATTTGACCTAACCAAACTTTTTGCTGTCGGCAATGCCGACTCGGCATGCATAGACAACAACGTTACTAGTAACTCAAGGGCACCACGTTTTGGTAAGCCTTAACATTGAAAGCAATTGGCACTCCGTTTCTTTCGTAGAGGGTCACCTCGTTTTCAAAATTTAGTAACGTGGCACGTCGTTGTATGATTTTCGGGAGATGTATATTTTAACAGTAATGTTAAAAAAGAACAGCGTAATTATCAATCATGTGGGTGAAAGAGAGGTTCGTGGCCACTTGAATATTGTTTGAATCGTGTTTGATGTCATTTTTTTTGTGTGAAATAAACTAAATATTGTACAACGTTGTCAATTCAAAACTGGTAAAGTGCTTTTCACACAACTTTGGTGTCAGCGTTGCGTGATCATGCTTGCGTGCTTTCAGAGCTGCCGTACTACTGGATCCTGCATGTTCTCGTGTTGATCGGACAGTTAGTGCTAGATACCGCATGCTGGGATGTCGAGGACCATCTCAAGGCGCAGAAGCTGAAGAGGGTAAGCGATACACCGATGAATGTGTTTTGGAAAGAGTCGGTGGTTTTTTCTTCTCTCTTTTGGTTACTCTATAACGGCAATAACCTCGCTGGTAAATTAGTTATGTAGCGATTGCCTTGTTACAATACAGTTTCCTGTTGACAATGTTTCGAAATTTCCTAGAAGTTGCCTGCTTTTTTGCATATTATGCCAAAACGTCACATCGTTCGTGAAGCCTAGAAGTGAGATTTGTCGGTATGTGAGTGAAAACTTTTTGAGGTGTGTAAAACTGGAAATTGATTTTAAAAGTGGAATAATTTTTTTGCCTTTTTTGAGAAGGCGGTGAGGGTCACAGCGAAGCCGAAGCCCGCTCCGGTGTCCGTTATCCCGGTTCGTCCTTTCGTTACCCTTCCCATCTAAACTGGAGTTTTCCCTTGTAACTATATATTTGTACCGGTTTTCTGTTACGTCTTTCTCCCCACATCAACACTTCTTGTTACTATTGTTAATAGGTAGCCTTTTGTTGTTAGTGTTAATCGTTTAATACAGAAAAGGCTCACATTGTTATGTGGCGATAACTGCCTTTCTTTCAATACAGGTTCCTATTGACAATGTAGATAACACGTTTCATGTTGCTAAGTTGCTACTAGAGTTACGTTTTATTCTAAGTGTATGTTTTAGCTGTGCCTTATGGTTTCCACTGTTCGAGCAGCTCTTGTTGAATGGGCCTGGGTTGCTTCTCGTGTTGTTTCCCGTTGATCTTTTAAAGCCTTTATAGGTCAATGTAAATATTATTGAAATAAAGCGTTTTATTGCATTTCGGCAGCTTCTATGTATGTGTCGTAGATCATACGATGTCGATACCTTCGTACAGTTGTTGCTTTGCGCTTTATTGAATGTAATTCATTTTTTATAGAGCCTTACAGTTGTTCAGTGTGTTTCGAAATGAGCAAGGACTTCTTCTCCTCACTGAGTAAGATGACTTCCGAGGACAGCACGTTTCCGGTACGTACATTTTTAGGTTTTTAAGAAAATGTACTTCGGTATTTTGATCAGGTTATTGGTTTTTCGGTTGTTATTCTGTTTTCTTCCAACCACACCATAAGCCTCTTTCTGTTCTCGATAGCACGATTACGTGTCAACACGGTTCTTATTGTTAGGTAAACAAATCTAGTGTAGATTGGTTTGAATAGACCGCTCAAACCCTTATATTGCTTATTCAACGTTGAGGCTTTGACAATCAAACACCCTTGCCAAATAGTTTAGGCTGGGCATGGCGTGGCACCTTTCCAATCAATCTATGCAGTAGATCTGTCAGCTTAATGATAAAATGTAAATACGTTGTCATGGTTGTCCAGTTCTCGTTCTTTGCGCTGGCTGGAATGCGAATCCTGATCAATCAATACTGTTCGGTCGACTTTTTCCACTCCTTCAATCTGACGTCGCCTTATTGGACCGCACTTATCGTAAGCGATGTTTCCATTCATACCAGTATTTCTATTTTGTTCGTCGGTACTATTTGTGGATTAGAAAATGTTAGGAAACGGGGTGTGACCCTCCAGAGATGAGGTACCCATTGACAAGTTAGGCTCCCAAGCGGTGTACTTTCAATGTTAAGGTATCCCAAAGCAGGGTTTCCCGATGGTTTCTTCTTCCATTTAGGGGGCGGGGGGGGGCGTGATATCCCGCTCTGACTGGTCATACAGGGGTGAGCTGACCAGTCAGGGCCCATAGGCCACGCCCCCTAATTGGAAGAAGACCCCGTTACCGTAAGTGTTCAGTGGGCGGAGCATGTGTGCACGGTGGTTGCCGTGTTGGCGATCACGTGCTGTCTGTCGCCTCTGTTCTTCTGGCCGTTCATCGGTATTGCGGTATGTTATTCATTGCTAATTTTGCATTTTTTGTTAGATGAGAGTTACAGCACTGAATTCGCTCTAGCGCCCATACCACCGCTTGTACGGAGCCGGCGCCCACATTTACCCCACCTTTTGAGCACCAAAAGGTTATTTTACCCCTATTATTGGAATATTTCATACATTTTTACGTACTTTACCCCTCCTTTACAAATGTAAATTTATATTTTGCCCCTGCTCTGGGACAGTCGGTTCCAACGGAAGCATAGCTGTGCTCTAGCCTAGCCATGGGCGATGCCATTAGCAGCACAGATCTATGGACCGAATTTCATGAATGGGGTTTCCAACACTTTCGGAACTCTTACATTGGTTACACTAAATACCCAAAAGAAGATTTCTGGGAAGGCGTATATATCCCCGTTTTGCCTCTGAAACCAAGGGGAAGTAACAACACCTTGTTACTCTACGGTTACAGCTTGCGAAAATGCTGGCGAACATTGGGCTGCTGGTGGTGTGCTCGTATGTGATGAGCATCACGAACGGTCCGGCTTTCTCGTACTTTCGAAACGGAGCGTCGATCAACGACGCGGGAGGTACTATTGGAATATCTGACTCCGTTCTGTACAAATATCCGACTGTCGTTATATATTCAATTTTGTAAGCGTATTCAAGTTGTTCACAATTCGGTACCGGTTCACAAGCTTGTGAAATAACATAGGTTTGTGAAAAATTTGAACACTTTGGCAAATATGGGTAATTGGAAAGAAACCTAACAATAAGATACCATTATAAATCGACAGTCGGATATTTGTACAGAACGGAGTCAGGTAAGCTAATAGTATAAGCATGTGCTTGTTTGCGGATCATACATGGACAGGCACGTTCCTGTTTGCGGGGTGACCCCCCCTCTCCCATGCATGCATGCAGAAATATGTTAAATGTGGAGTGATACTCATATCTTACGGTCGTGCTTTACACAGACAAGTAAGCAAATGCGGGGTGACCCTACGTTCCCAGGAACGTCCTTGTCCATGTATGTTGCGGATCACTGGAGGAGTCTATTAAGAAACCAAATGCATTATCTAACACTTGGTTACTGTACACTTGGGGGACGATCCAATAAGCGCGCCAATCGTAAGCGCACAAGCTCATGTTTCTATCGGCAAGCAACCAATCGACAAAAATTTTGATATTTGGTCCTAAATTAGGCATGGCTTGAAACTAGAACTGAAGTATAGTTACTCTTTAGTTTAAGGTTCAAGTCATGGTTTGCGCGCAAGTCATTTTGTGCGCTTATGGGATCGTCCCACACTCGGGTGCAGTCTTTGTACACCATTGGATGCTGGTGTCGTAATGGACAAATCATAATACAGTGTGATCGTTGCGGTTAGAAGCCAAAGTTTTATTAATGCGTTGCTCCTGATCCCTTTAGCTGTGTCTTCTAAATAAAGATGCTAAGAGTAGTAAAAAAGAGGAAATTTGTAATAAATAAAGATGCTGACTACATTTTTGTTTAGCGCTGGCGTACTTCTGGATCGCGCACTTCCTTGTACTGATGGGAGAAATGGTGCTGCTGTTGGCGTGCATCGAAGTGAACTACTATCTCGAGGAAAACAAGGACAAGCCGGTACGCACTAAGCGGGAGCAAGGGTGACGCAAGGCGTAGAAATGGTGACACTTCATTTGACATTTCGAACTCGTAGCTATGATAGCGCCATTACAAGTGAATCGATGTAATTGTCAAATGTTGATGCTATTGTCCGAATGGTAAATGTACATTATAATGTGCGGTTATTTTGAGTTGCAAAGAAGAACATTTTGTATTCTATGCCACATTCACGCTCATTTTTCCTGTGATTGGAATTGCTTAGTTCAAATTTCAATAACTTGACCACGAGCATAGTGAGCAATCATTGCTATCCTATGGTAATCATTTCCCATCAACAGGTGACGTTTCGCTACCTGAATGCTTCGTACACTAAGAACACGACGATCGGAACCACCGTGCAAGAATCGTTCCACGCGAATGTCGAGCGTGTCTAGAAGCTTCTCTCGAGGCTTCTGCGCTTTTCTTGAAGCTTCTCTTGAGGCTTCTGCGATTCTCTAGAAGCTTCTCTTGAGCCTTCTGCGCTTCTCTAGAAGCTTCTCTTGAGGCTTCTGCGCTTCTCTAGAAGCTTCTTTCGACTTCCCTATGTTCCCTGTTTGACCCATCATCGCCGTCTCCACGAAATGTTGAGTCGATTGTTACCCATTTTTGCAGTAAAGAGAAATCCAACTTTGTTCATGTTTTACGTTTTCAATTTTTCTACTCGGTTTACAAATGCCTTTTGTGGCTTTTTTGTAAAATTTGGTACAGTATTAAGTTGGATTTTGCTTCCAGACCCAACTCCCCGTGTCCCCAACTCGTAATTTGTTCCTTCCCTTTGTCCTCCCTTTACAGTTCTCGTTTTTTTCTCGATTTTGTTGTTGTTCTCGCTAACTTTTCCTTTTCGATTTAGTAACACTTCGATGAACTAACTTTGTTGTTTTCCCTAACAGAAGATTCACAGCTATTCCTATCTCTGTTTTGTATATGTTTTTTTGTTAAATAAAGGCCCTGCATGAACGTTGTTGAGGTGTGGTTCTCAGTCGTCCATGGCGATTTCGATATCTCTTGTCGCAGTTTTCTTATTTTGCCGATTTAGAAATGTTCATCCAATATTCACATGCCACATTCATGTCGTTCCAGAAACGTTTCAGAATTTGAATTATTTTCGAGACTCTATTGTTTTGGTTCACTCTTTCACCTGATTGTGCACGTGTTTGTGTGCACAACGTGTTGCTTCCGCCGGTCTACAGTACCTTATTTGCATACGGCAGCAAAGGTCTCATTCTGTGTAACAAAGGGATATGCAAATTTGAGACCGGCGGAAGTTGCACTGCCTTATAATGCTGTGTGTTACCACTGCGACGCCTCTGAATAATGTTGATCACATGTAATCTCTGTTTACCTGTTTAGTCTGCGGTTCGAGATGGTGCGATCGGTGATGCTATCGCCTAGCGAGGTGTTCTTCGAGGACTGCGAGTACCCGGTCAGTGTTATGGCGTTTTGAGATTTGTCACAATCTTTTGTGGCTGCGCTCGCTGTTGTGGCTCGAAATGTTCTGCTATTTTGATGTCAAACTTACTGCCATAGAATGAAAAGGTAAGGCGGAAAAGTAGGCAAAAATGGGGGTACCTGAAACCAGGAGGGGGAAGTGTTCTCCGGAAAATACCACATTTTTATTCTATGCTAACCGCTTTTTTTCATATCAGGGTTTTTTTTAAATACTCGGTATTCAGGTAATGTTTTTCGTGTTCGTCGCTATTCGTCTGTTGGCGAGCGTGATCTGCTCGGTCGACTTTTTCGACATCTTCGGTCTGACGTCACCCTGGTGGAATATCTTTGTGGTTCGTTTATTGTTATTAAGATTACTGTATTCGTATTGTTAGGACATTGGATCAGCTGATTGGATTACGCTTAAGATACAGAATGCTGTTTTTAGTTTTGATGTGCTTCTGTAATTCACTGCTTTTCACAGTCGCCGATTTGGTAACGTATTTTGCATATAAAGACAAAGAGATATCCAGAATTGAAAATTTGGCACTTGCATTTCCTGACCGGTGCGTAAGCAGTTGGCTAAAAACGCTTTTTCGTTTTTTTTCAAAAATGTTTTTGAAAGAATAGTTTTTTTTCTCTAACAATAAGTATGCTAGTTTGTTTTTTCAAGAGCCTTTGATGAACCATTTTACAGGGAATCGAGTACACGTTCACACTGACTGCCGTTGCGACCGTCGTGCTGAAGGCGGATCCGCTGCTCTTCAAGCCATTCTTCTGGATTGTGGTAAACCAGTGTTACCTCGTTTTACTGTAGGGTTTTCTATGGTCAGTTCACTGTTGCAAGGGTTTACTGTAATCAGTTAATGCTAACGAGATACCTGTTGGTGCAACTTTTAGAGCGTACTAGCAGTTTTTTAAAGATTTATTTTTAAGCTATTTTCAACCTGGGAGATAATTGCAAGCGTTTTATTCATCTTCGTGTTTGCACACCTCCCGCTGACTCCTCTTGTCCGAGCCCCTTTTTTTGCTATGGCAATGTGCCTGCCACAGTAGTGTTTCCTGTGAGCTTTCCAATGAACTTTAGCGGTGACTCATGGTTACCGTAAAAGGTCATTGGAAAGGCTCAGTGGAGACAGTGCAGTTTATTACCGAGGTTGTGTTGCAGAAGTTCAAGACACTGATGAATTGCATGTTGTTCGTCACATGTTCGATGGGCATTGCGATGTCACGAATGTCTCCGAAAGGCTTGTACATCTACCACGGCGCGCTGATCAATCGTATGGATGGTATGCTTTCTCGCTCACTCACTCACTCTCACTCACTCACTCACTCACTCACTCTCTCTCTCTCTCACGCACTCATCCTCACTCACTCACTCACTCACTCTCATTGTCAGTGTTATGTTCTTGCTCTTGCTAGCAACAACATCTGTTTGCCTTCGATTTCTATATTGTGATTCGCAGAATTGTCCACATTCTGACAGCTCCACGCTTTTTAGGTTGTGCTGGTTGTTCAACAGTGTATCCTTTCCAGTGCTGACGTATTTCTGGATTCAACATGCAGTTGTGTTGTTGGCGCAGTTGGCGATGGTGGTCGAGTGCATGGGCGTGCGCGAGTTTCTCGAGGATGAACAGGAAATCAAGAAGGTCTGTCGTAGGCTCCCCCCCCCCCTGTGGAAAGACTAACTTATTTATATGTTTAGTCAACACTAATTTTAAGGGTTCATGAAATCAAAAACTGTACTGTTTCTATATTGCTTTTAGATAATACGGGCCATCCATACGAGGCACCGCCCCCTGCCTACTACGAGACGCTCGACGTTGTGAGTCAAGCAGATTGAGTAAGGATGGGGGAGTACTGTAACTGTTACTTTGTTTCTAACGTTTGCCTTGATGATGTATACATGGTGTGGAAAACGGATCGTGTTACGGTAGCTAAACGCTACGGCCAATTACGGCAGCTTATTGTTAGTGCAGTTCCACTCTTTGTGATCTGATTTTGCCTGCTATTAAAGTCTTTGTTGCTGAAGCTTACCTTGCTACTACTTTGAACTCTGTATATTACATTACCAGCTAAGTTTTGTAAACTTTTGATTTTACTTGAGGTCCTTCATTGTTTCTCTGCGATCCTTTTGTTAATTGTTGAGCTTTTGTTGTGTGGAGAAGAAATCATTCTATTGTTTTTGTTATTGTTAACTGCGGTGCTACAGTGAGTGTGGTACTCATTCTCCTCAGAGAAAAATAAGCCTGAATAGTGTTGAGTGTTTGAAATACTCATTATTTCAGTGTTGAGTGTTTCGTAGTACTATTCGAAAAATGAGTGTTATAAACACTCAAACTTTGACGCCCATTTTTCTATGAGTCAGTGTTGTGTTATTGCTGCTTAACTTTTTCTTTTATGTCGAATGTCGAGCGTGTCTAGAAGCTTCTCTCGAGGCTTCTGCGCTTCTCTAGAAGCTTCTCTTGAGGCTTCTGCGCTTCTCTAGAAGCTTCGATCGACTTCCCTATGTTCGTTGTTTGAAACATTATCGCCGTCTCCACGAGCTGTTGAGTCGATTGCTACCCATTTTTGCCGTAAAGAAAAGTCCAACTTTGTATATGTTTTACGTTTCGAATATTTTTACTCGGTTTACAAATGCCCTTTGAGTCTTTTTTTGTAAAGTTTGGCTCGGTATTAAATTGGATTTTTGCTTCTAGACCCAACTCCCCGTGTCCCCAACTCGTAATTTGTTCCTCCCCTTTGTCTCCCCCGTACAGTTCTCGTTTTTTTCTCGATTTTGTTGTTGTTCTCGCTAACTTTTCCTTTTCGATTTAGTAACACTTCGATGAACTAACTTTGTTGTTTTCCCTAATAGAAGATTCACAACTGTTTATGTTTTTTTGTTAAATAAAGTCCCTGCATGAACGTTGTTGAGTGAGGTGTGGTTCTCAGTCGTCCATGGCGATTTCGATATCTCTTGTATCACTTTTCTTATTTTACAGATTTAGAAAAGTGGTTATTCAAAATCCGTATTCAAATTCCCTAAACGTTTCATGCTGTGAATTCGTTTCGAGACCCTCGTGTTTTGGTTCAGTTTCTCACCTGATTGTGCACGTGTTTGTGTGCACAACGTGTTGCTTCCGCCGGTCTACAGTACCTTATTTGCATACGGTAGCATAACAAAGAGATATGCAAATTTGAGACCGCGGAAGTTGGGATGCCTTACAATTAGCATGCTGTTGAGTGTGTTACCGTAACGCTTGTGAGTGATATTGATCGTGAGACATCTCTGCTTGCCTGTTTAGACTGTGTATCGAGATGGTACGATCGGTGATACTATCGCCTAGCGAGGTGTTATTCGAGGACTGCGAGTACCCGGTCAGTTTTAGGACTTTTTGAAATTTGTCAAAATCATTTGTGGCTGTGCTTGTTGTTGTGGCTCGAAATGTGCTGCTATAATATTTTGATGTCAAACTAACTGCCATAGTATGAAAAGGTAAGGCGGAAAAGTAGGCAAAAATGGGGGTACCTGAAACCAGGAGGGGGGGGTGTTCTCTGGAAAATACCACTTTTATTCTATGCTAACAGTTTTTTTCATATCAGGGTTTTTTAAAATACTGTGTATTCAGGTAATGTTCTTCGTGTTCGTCGCTATTCGTCTGTTGGCGAGCGTGATCTGCTCGGTCGACTTTTTCGACATCTTCGGTCTGACGTCACCCTGGTGGAATATCTTTGTGGTTCGTTTGTCGTTGTTGCGATTACTGTATTCTTAGGACATTAGATGAGCTAATTGGGTTACACTTAGGATATGCAAAGATGTTTTTAGTTTAGTGACTTTGATTATTCACAGCGTTTCACAGTCGCCGGTTTGCTAACCTCATTTGCATGTACAGACAAAGGGGTATTCAGAAGAGAAAATTTGGAATAGGCACTCCCTGAACGGTACTAAAGAAATTGGCTCAAAACGCCCATTACTAACAATAAGTATGCTAGTTTGTTTCTCAAGAGCTTTTGATGAACCCTTCTTCAGGGAATGGAGTACACGTTCACGCTGACTGCCGTTGCGACCGTCGTGCTGAAGGCGGATCCGCTGCTCTTTAAGCCATTCTTCTGGATTGTGGTAAGCCGAAGTTTCCTCTTTTTACTGTAGGGTTTTTACAGTCAGTGTACTGTTGCATGGGTTCACTGTAGTCAGTGTTCCTGTTAATGCTAACGAGATACCTGTTGTTGCAACTTTTACAGCGTGCTAGCAGTTTTTTTTCTTTTGCACATTTGTGAAAACGAAAAATTTTTTTTTGAAAGAATAGTTTTTTTGGAATGTGCTATGGGAATATGTGTGCGATTATTGGAATGTGTCTGCCGCAGTAGTGTTTCCTGTGAGCTTTCCAGTTACCTTTAACGGTGACCCATTGTCAGTGTAAAAGGTCACTGGAAACAATGGGGTTTATTACCGAGGCTGCGTTGCAGAAGTTCAAGACACTGGTGAATAATTCGTTGTTCGTCGCGTGTTCGATGGGCATCGCGATGTCACGAATGTCTCCGAAAGGCTTCTACATCTACCACGGCGCGCTGATCAATCGTATGGATGGTATGCTTTCTCTCTCCCTCACGCTTTTTTATCGTTAGTTTTGCTGGTAGTTCAAAAGTGTATCCTTTCCAGTGCTGGCTTATTTCTGGATTCAACATGCACTTGTGTTGTTGGCGCAGTTGGCGATGGTGGTCGAGTGCATGGGCGTGCGCGAGTTTCTCGAGGATGAACAAGAAATCAAGGAGGTTTGTTGTAGGCTCCGGCAGCTGGGAATAGACAAACTCTTATTTATGGGACGATCCCAAAAGCGCAAAAATCATAAGCGCACAAGTTTATATTTCTGTCAGTAAGCAACCAATCGACATACATTTCGGTATTTGATCCTAAAGCATAACTTGTGATTCATGCTGAAACACGGTTATTATTCAACTTGAGAAACAAGTTATGATATGTGCTCAAGTAATTTTTTACGCTTATGGGATCATCCCTTATTTCTATGGTTAGTCAACACTAATTGTAAGGTAGCCACCCACAATATTCATACCGTACCAATGTCTATCTAGCGCTGTGCTTTTGAAGATGCATTAGTATGTCTTTTGAAGTATAATAGGGTGGGTTGAGGTTTTTGGGTTGGAAGGTATTTTTTTTATTTCTATATCCGGTCAAATCCACTGCATTTCCTTTCTGACAATGAGATGTTGTGTTAACAATAAGTACCGCTTTCAGTTGATACGAGCTCGCGTACGTGTTGCGAATGCTCCGCCTCCTCCGTACGAAGCACCGCCTCCGGCCTACGAGACGCTCGACGTTGAGTGTCAAACTGAGTAAGGATGGAGGAGTACTGTAACTATTCCTTTGTTGCTTACTGTTGCCTTGATCTGTGTGCTGTATGTGACATAACCGGCCAATCATGTTACGATAGCTAAACGTTTCGGCCAATTACGGTAGCTAAAAGGTCTCACTTTGTGGCTTTTCGTTTCTTTCCCGTATACTTCTATGCACACTACAGTAACTCGTACGTGCCATGGGTGTACTTATAGGGTATGATAGTACCCTGGTTTGGCCTGCTGTAAAATTCTTCATTGCTGAAGTTTACCTTGCAAGTACTTTGAAACTTTGTGTTATCAGCTAAGCTTTGTAAATTTTTGATTTTACTCACTTGAACTGACTGCAATTGTTTCCTTCTATGATGTTTTTGTTAATTGTTAAGCATTTGTTATGCGCAGAAGAACCCTTTCTTGTTTTTTCGTTATTGTTAACTGGGATGCTACAGTGGTGGGTACTCATTCTCAATATTGTGTTAATGGTGCTTACCTGTGCTTTTATTTTGTTACCTTGATGTTGCTCAAAAAGAGTTGAAATGGATGTGTACCATCTTTCTTGTAAATATACCTTTTTTCTACGAGCATTACCTCTTTACATGTTTCATTGTTACTGTGGCACAATTGTTATGGATAAAGTTGTTACCGCTTGTTTGTGTTCTGTTGTTGTTACCATATCGTGGACACAACGATATAAAAATATCGCATACTGGACTTTACGACAAAGCGGACCAAATGATGAACGGATATAATGTCCAACCGGACAGAGTGATAGAGCGAGAGAGAGCTGAGGCAGAAAGAAGGGTACTGTAGCTTTCCGTTCCGTCGGTTTTGTCCATACATCGGCGTATTACGTTTTAATACTGAAACGAAGTGCTCTTATGATGCAAGAAGCCAGAAACGGGGTGCCCATTGAAAGCGTATGCTCTCAAACGTGGTGTTTCCAATGTTAAGGTATCCCAAAGCGGGTGCCTCGGCATTGCCAATAACGTTGTATGGCTTTGTTGTTATGTCTGACTCGCAAAGTGCTTCGCACGCAGCCCAAAGATGAGCCATTTTTCAGTATCACATAATCTACAATGGCAAGAAGCAGACTTCCGTCGATTAGTCGGCTCTTCTTCAGCGACCTGAATTACCCGGTACGGTAACAATATTCTGAATGCTCAGCTTATTCCTCCAGTTCGGTATTACGGTAGCAGAAGCTATATCGCACAGACAATGTCAATGCTGAATGCGATAATATCGTATTGATTACAGTAGTGCTTTGCCTACTAGTATAGCGCCAGGTATGACAAGTTATTGTGTCTGCGTTTCCACGTTATCGGACACCCATAAACGTGGGTCTGATCCTACGTTTGTCCCGTAGCATGTTGCTTCTGCCGGTCTACAGTACCTGATTTGCATACGACAACAAAGGTTTAATTAGCATTGACAAAGGAATGTGTAAATTTGTGACTGGCGGAAGTTTCCAAGCATAAGAACAGCCGAGATCCGCTTGAATAAGAACCCTCGGACAAAGGATAACCAAATTGGCGAGCTGTGTTCTAGGGTTCTTATTCCAGGCAGTTCTTATCTCGGCTGTTCTTGTATTGGGCGGCGCCAAGTTTCACTGTCTCAGCAGGCGGTGTATGTGTTCGTTTTTGCGTTAGTTCGATCGATTTCTCTGTTTAGTGGGTGTTCCTGGCCATCATGATCGTCCGCTTCGTGTGCGTGCACTACGGTGGACCGAACTATGTCGGGCTGCTGGGCTCATCAAAGCGATATTTCGCTGTGAGTGTTGCACGACATGTTATACATCGACATGTCACGTTTCCATATTTTGAAAACGGGGTGGCCTTATAATGTACGACGACGAAAACGGGGTGCCTGTCCAAAATTTAGGTACCTAACGGGGTGCTTCCAATATTAAGGTATCCCAAAACGGGGTGCTCCTGCGTTACCAATAACGTTGTTGTCGATGTATGGTTATAATACTTCCGCCGGTCTACAGTACCTAATTTGCATACGCTTACAAAGGCGTCATTCGCTATAAGAAAGGTATATGCAAATTTGAGACCGGCGGAAGTTACACTGTATCAATATGATGTACGTTGCTTTATTCACTATGAATAATGATGGAACCGAGAGTACGCGGAAATGTTTGCGTCTATTATTTTAGTGCATTATTTTGCCGTTTTCCACCTTTTATATTCATATTTGGTTCACACGAAATTCTCAGCAGAATTGACGTTCACATCGCAGCATGTTGCCTCAGCCAGTACAGTACCTCATTTGCATACGAGAACAAAAGAATATGCAAATTTGGTACCGGCGGAAGTTCGCCTGTCGCAACATGGTGTGACATCTTTGATAATGATAGTGATAATATATTTATCTTCATGGTGGTTGATTATAAGGCAACCACACTTATAGAAGACATCCAGATGCGACTGGGGTTTCCGGTTATCCTGAATTACCCGGTTATCTTTGAGGGTCTGGAGGAGATCTTCGCGTGGTTGGCCGTGTTCACCGTATTCAACCGTTTCGATCCGCTGTTCTTCGTGCCGTTCTTCGCTTTCGTGGTAAGGCCGTTTCCGCAACTCTTTGTTTCAGCCCACTTTTGCTCAGTCGGTAACTAATGACGTATGGATCGTGCATCAGCGAAACTCCATTGTTTAGTCTAAAAATCCTGGGGCCCGATGCATAGTCGGTTTGTGCTGATCATACTATTGATAAATAACCTTAGCCTAGTTGTAAATCGTATTCAACTCTCGATGATGCCTGATGAAGTCAATGTACGGTATCCAGCTTATGTTTTGCAGTTCATCAAATTTTGGACCAACCTTGTCATCTTAACGTTGTGCTCGTGCCTGATCGCGTTGTTCGATGCCCCGGATCAGTCTGTTTACCGATTCAGTGACGGCCGAGTATACGGACATGGCGGTGAGTATCATTGAATAAAAAAGTAGGGGGCTATAAAAAATTGAAGGGGTAAGGCAGTGTTTTCGGGTTCTTTTACATTGGATACATTACTGACCAAGAGATTTCAAGTGGGAGGGGGGGGTTGTTCCCACTTTGCCTTTGCAACCGATTGGGTTTTTGCCAAAAATGCCACCTTTTTGCTCTATGGAATGTTACTTGAACGTGTTTTTGTGCCGTTTTGCACCTTTTATGGTAGCGTTCCGGTATGCTCGGGATTGTCTCGCAGGCTATGAGGCAGTACTTTGGATTCTATGCGTTTCTATGGATTCGGAGTAGATATTCCTGGGATACTGTGGCGATTCCGGAGTACCGTACTTTGCTTTGCTTTACGTTATGTTACGGTATGAAGGTGGTTCAGAGATGGCGCTGGTGTTCGTGCTGCATCTGCTGGTGTTCGGCGCCCAGTCGGCGATGGTTCTCGAATGTTTCGTGGCACTCGAATATCTCGGCCGAAGCCGCATCGTGGATTTGGTATGGCATTTTTTTAAAGATGGTTTGTTTTCTGTCTGCCAAAAATACGTTTGGTTTCTTGTACATATTGTACTATTGCGCACTACGTTCTAACATCATGCATGACTGGGCACCTTCGGACTTAATAGCCCCACAACGTCCTGGCCTTCTCAGTACTCCCCGCAGGCGAAATGCCTTGAATACGGGAGACTTTGACTTTTGATCATACATGGACAATGACGTTCCTGGGAACATAGGGTCCAGGGCTGTGCGGAAAAATATTTTTCGGAAAATTCGGAAAACGGAAAATTTTCCGAATATAAAAGTCGGAAAATCGGAAAATTTCGGAAAATTCGGAAAAAAGTGTTATGTATGGGAATATGGTGATCAATTCCAATCAACATTCTCGGTGCCTGAGATGATAATTCTCTCTACTACGTTGTTTTTAGTTGGTATTCCAATGAATTGCATTCTTCAAACGTTCATCTACAAGAAAGCTTTTGTAAGCTAACAAATTTTTTCCCCGAAATTTTTCCGAATTTTCGGAAAATTTGGAAAGTCGGAAAAATTTCGGAAAACTTCAAATTTTCCGATTTTCCGACTCGGAAAATTTTTTCCGAAAAATGGTCGGAAAACGGAAAATTCGGAAAATCGGAAAACGGAAAAAGCACAGCCCTGATAGGGTCACCCCGCATTCGGTTGCTTGTCTGTGTAAAGCGCGCCAAAAATTGACCGCAATATATCAGTATCACCCCGTATTACAACATGTTTCTGTATTTGGTTCACCTCGCTTTCCAAAAACAGGAACGCGCCGTGTCCATGTGTGTCTAGCATGTGGTACACTGACAATGAGATGAGTTGCTTTGATAGCCAGTTGAGAATGTCATGTCATTCGTTAGTCCGAATGGTCAACCAATGGTTACACTGTGTTCGTATATTGCAACTTTCACCGGTTTCAAATGTGCATGATCTTTTTGTTATACATCCTTTGTTTTTGTATGCAGGCTAGGTACTGTAGATTGGTGCGGCCACGGGCAACAAACCGAAAGGCGGAGAGTTCTAAATCCTAAAAATCAAAAAATCGTTCACCTCCTTCTGATTTCCCCTTGGAATGTCGCTGCGCCCCTGTTAACCAGGGCAAAAACGTTTATCGAGAGTGATTATAATGTTAAAATTTTCATTATTATAGATTATCATATTTATTTGTGCAGGTGTTTGGCAGATGGGTTAAGCACGTAGCTATGCTTCCATCGGAGCCGACTCTCCCAGAGGAGGGTTAAAGTAGTATTTTGCGTATGTGAAGGAGGGGTGAACCACGTAAAAATGCAGAAACTGGTCATATTTGTGGGGTAAAATGTGCTTTATGTGCTCAAAAGGTGGGGTAAAAGTGCACTTCCATGGGAGCCGGCTCCGTGGAAGCGGTGGTATGGTTAAGCATATGGTAGGGGGAATGCATTCGTATTACTACTCTAAGCCCGTAAAAATGAGAGAAATTGTTTGTGGAGGATTCAAATGTTGAGGAGTGTGCTTGATTGATTATTCATTCATACGACGTGATTTGAAATGATAGAGAATTAGTGATTAAGAGATAAATGAAGGTTGGCATACGATAACCGGTGGGATGGTGAGGGGTCGGTGTTGGAGTTGGAGAAAGTCGGCGTAGTCATAGACGGGATACATCCAAGCCGCATTGCACCACAGCCCTCTTCTCGCACACTTTTCATCCCCGCTGACGTCCTTCGTCACAGTGAACGTATTGATCGGAAATTCATCCTGCAACAACTGGTTCCTTCTCTGTTTCGGGACCACCCCATAAGCGCACAAACCATCATTTGTATCCTGAATTAAATAGTAACTGAATTTCAGCATTCATCTCCAGCTATGCTCGCCTTAGGATCAAATCCCCTAATTTTATATCGATTTGCTGTTTACTAACAGGAATATGAGCTTGTGCGCTGATGATTTGTGCGCATTTTGGGATCGTCTCTCTCTTTCTCGTTTGCTGCCCTTCATGTAAGAGGCCCGGGATTAAAATGGTCTGCCGTATATGTCATACTTTTTCGCCATAAAATTACGGTAGATTAGCGACCTTTTTCTCAAATTCTTTGAATGTTTTCTTGGCATAATAAAATTCCATTGCCATTCTAAAATGTCAAGCCTTGAGGTTTTTTTTAAAATTCCACTGGCCTCAAAAAATACCAAATCGTTCCTGTGTGTGCAAAACAAGTTGGTTTATTCGTTTACTTGCCACCTACAGCTAGAAACGAGCTTTATGTATGGAAAATCGAGGGCTCGGAGATCACTTGCCATTTTTTACAGCGAAAAATGTCAAAAAAGTGTAATACATCTGCACTCGGGATCGAAGTCCTTTGGAATTCGAAATGTCAAGGCCTTGTCATATTATTATTCCATATTTGTATGACGAAAAAACATGGTACCGTATGACAGGACATTTTAATTCCGGGCCTCTTATGTCCACCTCCTTCTTTCTCACCTGCACGCGTGCAAGAATGCTGGCCTGTGATTCGTCGTCGCTGAGGGATGGGTGAAAGATTCCACCGTCATTCTGCAATTACCTACTATTATTAGGGTGTCCCATAATTTCCTGCGTTTTTTAATTTTTTCATTTAAAAAGTTTTATCTCGGGGATAACTTGCTGGCATCAAATGACATATCGGTCAGTGTTATCGACAACC
>JACMIJ010000265.1:340-23300 GCA_014805365.1 Koerneria luziae | reverse complement strand
CAATCATTCTCTTTCGGTCACATAAGAGTGAGACAGTTGAAGCTTCCGCCGGTCTCAAAGTTGTATATTCCTTTGTTCGAACAACAGGAACCTTTGCACACGTATGCAAGTGAGATACGGTAGACCGGCAGAAGCAACCGGCTGTACACAACAATGTGAGATTACAGAGAATCGACGAACGGAAAATGATATGTACTACACATGCAATATTATTATTATTATTATTATTATTATTATTATTATTATTATTATTACTATTATTATTGCAATGATTATGACAAAAACAAGCATACCTTCGGGTGATTCGAGAACATCGGCATAGAACGACTTGGTATCTGAACCGTCCAACGCGGATGTCCGGATCGTATGTCCTGAACAAACAGAACATTTGTTCATTAGCTACAAAACATTTTCAGTTTCATAATAAGACAACTACATTTTAAGAAACATATATTATACAACTATATTTCGATATGCACACATTCATTGTTACAAATTTTATTCTTTTTAGATGTGTTCCAACTTTACTTTCCAACCTCACATTACATGTGAAAAGCAGTTGAACTATCAAGGTGACCTTTGTTACTCACGATCAGAAACATTGAAGTTGCAGAAGTGTGTACATAGTACAGCAGTACAGAGTTCAAGGTCAACACACTCCCATGCCATAAACCCATAACCCATCATGTGGATGAGATAGTGGAGCTTTGACAAGTCCCCCACTCTAGGATTCTAGATTTCTGATGCACTGTATGCAAATGAGGTACGGTAGACCGGTGCGGAACCACGGCTACACTCTAGTCGACCCCTTCCTGGCTACCTTATCACGTACGTGTGATTACGCTGCTTCTCTGTGCTCTCCTCACTCTCGCTGTGCTATTTCGGCGCCTGATCCAAATGACAAAAGGAGGCCAAACAATCGCCGATGGTACACGTGGCCGGCCCCCCGCTCCGAGCACACAAAATATATCGCTCTCCTTTCTCGATAAGCACAACTGGGGGTATAGCTCAGTGGCAGAGCATTCGACTGCAGATCGAGAGGTCCCCGGTTCAAATCCGAGTGCCCCCTATCTCTTTTGCTGTCTTAGGTCAGCTAATCGTCATAAAACTATACAGGTTACTGCTGTTGTTTACATTTTGTGCTCTGGTCTAGCCATCCCGTCTTTCATAGAAGGTAGAGCATTTTTCATTTTGAAATAGTGCTATTTTCTGGTCTCTAACAGTTTTCGTTTTTTTGGTCCAAAACACACGAATAATCGGGACCAGTCTTGGACAATCATGATTCGTCTTACCAATGATGTCACTCCAAATGATCCTTTCCTCCTGGCAATCGAAGTC
Source organism: Koerneria luziae (assembly GCA_014805365.1). Classification (NCBI taxonomy): domain Eukaryota; kingdom Metazoa; phylum Nematoda; class Chromadorea; order Rhabditida; family Neodiplogasteridae; genus Koerneria; species Koerneria luziae. Next base: position 21,962 of record JACMIJ010000265.1, on the reverse strand, counting down.
AAGTCCAACGGCAACTTGATGTGAAACTACGACGATCTGCAAAGCAAGCATTTTGAATCTATTGTTTTCCCGCCGTTCCGGAAATGCCTATATCATCCTTGTTCTTTTGAACAATTGTTTGTCAGAGTATCCAAATCAAGTAACAATAATGCACTGTGCAAGTACAAAACAAAAAATTGTTATTATTTTGGATTCACTTTTATTGTTCAAAAAATGACATCGACATTCGATACCTGTTTGCCCATCTGGTCGGAGGTGAGTCCTCGTTGGAAGATGGCCTGGCCACGGGCAACCAGCAGTTGCTCACCGGCACGATCCGTGTCGGCTGAAATACCGGTCAGATACCGTTGGCAATGTGTCACGTTTATATGCTTTGAATACGTAGTAAGCCTCTAGCGTAAACCATCAGAAACTGGGTGCCCATTGATAACTTACAGTTTGGCTCACAAACGGGTGCTTCTAATGTTCAGGTGTCTCAAAACTGGGTTTCATTAACGTCGTTATTAATGCATGGCGAGATACACACTACCAAACTCTATAACATTAGCTTGAAGAAACATCTCGATACCAGACACATGATGCATGTTTCAATGTGATCTATGAAAGTGATCTACAGCTGTTCCTTTACTACATTCAAAATCGGCTACTCTTCAGTAACTTGGCAATAAGGATGCACGAAAGCGCACCAGCACACGTTCGTCCATTGCCATGATAACCGTAGATGCAGTTGCAGACGTAGTTGCCGCCCTCGCCGGGGACGCACTCCGCGTGCGAATCACAAATCGAGCGGTCGTCCAGGCAGGATGCTGAACGGATTTAGGGCATTTGCGATTATGCCACAGTGTTTCGGCATACAGTACCTCATTTGCATACCAGTTAGACATGAGATGTAATACAAATTTCAAATTAGTGGTTCTTGAATTGGGTTAACAACAAGATGCTGTGATCAGACAACGAAACTTCTGCCGGACACAAATTTGCTTATCTCTTTGCCTTTGTTATCGTATGCAAATGCGGTACGGTAGATATTCCAAAGCAACATGTTGTGATGGCTTCAATGAAACTGTCGCTTGTCTCAAATTTGCATATTTCTTTGTTCTCATCATAGACGTATTTGATGTCGTATGCAAATGAGATACGGTAGATTCGCTTTGCAGATAAGATAATGGCTTACTGTAAGCGGCGCAGACGTGTCCGTTGCCCTGATACCCCTGGTTGCACTTGCAGCGGTACGAACCGTCGTCGAATTGTGCGCAATGACCGTGGGCCGAACAGCTCTGGCAACGCGGAGTCTCTGAACATGAGTCAACCACACATCGACAAGAAATGCTTATTATTTGAAGAAAATCTAATAGAAACGTTCCTGATGGGGTTATCCTTTTACTGTGACAGAAACAGTGTAGTGCCTATGTATAATATTTAAAAGAAAAATGGGGGTAACCTAATAGGATGGTCTGATGTTTTCAGTAACACACTTGTCGGTGCACGGGATCAACATGATCACCTTGGATCCTTGATTCGCGATTCATATATACGGAAGACGCTATAGTTTCACCGAACTTTGCATACGAAAACAAGAGTCTAGTTGCATGAGCTTAAGCAATTTCCTTTGGCAAATCGCAGGGACTCGAAATCATACATCAACGTGCGGCGTTTCAATACACCCGAATCGGGGTGCTAATGAAATATTTAGGTTCCCAAACGGGGTGATTCCAAGGTCAAGGTATCCCAAAAACAGTATGCCCCGTTGTCATCAATAACTTTGCTGTCAAGGGATGTTTCTTCCTCACAAGGCGTGAAAGTTTCACCAAGCTTTGTATAACAATACAAGTGCCTAGTTGTACGAGAGCAGATTCACCAACGACTCCACCAACAATCTACCAACCTTGCACGGTGCACTCGTTATAGCCATCTCCAACCGATCCGGGTTGGCACTGGCATTCGTAGGCGTTGCTCTGGTGCACGAAGACGCACTGCGCGTTCGCGTGACACAATCGCGGATTCGCGTCACACGTTGTCGGTGCCGCGTGCGGGAAACACGTGATGCCGTCACCGGAGAATCCTGAAGAAGCGGAATGTTCAGTGTCAGTATCCGGGTCTTGCAGCAATATCAGAACTCAGAGAAAAATAAGCCTTAATAAGCCTGAATATTGCTTGAGTGTTTAAAACACTCATTTTTCAGTATTAAGTATCGCGTGAGCCTAATGAAAAATGAGTGTCATAAACACTCAAGTACTAAAGAACGTTAGAACACTCAAAATTTGAGGCTTTTTTGTCTCTGAGTATGCCCAAGAGCATGATCGTAACAATGTCGGTCCTCAAGTTGTAGTCCTACAAATCAGTTGATCGGCTTGATACAAGTCACTCTGTGATCGCGATACCCAGGCATTGTGAGCAGATAAGGCGCCTCTATGTGCACTTGGCCATAACATCTAGGCCGTCCGAGTTTTGTTTTTGGTTTGGAACTCGACCGCGTACCTTGGATGCACTTGCACACGTACGCGCGCTCGTACTCGCCGAAGACGCATTCCGCGTGTCGATTGCATGTTGCTGGATCGGCCGGGTTGCATTGCTCTGGAAAAAAAACATTGCTTAATAGGGACAGTTAGATATAAATTATAGCGCTTGTTGCTATATTCCTGCCGCCGTAGTAATAACATCATTTCTCATGTGAAAGGAATAATGTGCTCCTTATAGCTGAACCCGAAAGAGCATCCTCTCTTTGGACCTTCCATTGATAAGCTTTCCATGGCATCTATGTCTTATTGTTAGTCCACAAAAATGTGTAACGTGCACAATTGTGCCAACCCCCACTACTCTATAGTACCGATATTTTTCTCCCTTCACTTCAAAAATAGTGCTATTACTACGGGGGCTCGAAGTTTTACCGTTATGACACAGTTCGTCATGTTATAAAACATACAGAGGTATTGTGATAAACTATAAACTATAAACTGTAATAATAACCGACCGGCCCTGGTGCACTCACGGACTCCGTCTCCACGGAATCCGGCCAGGCACTCGCAATACGTCCGATCACCGGAATCGAGCCGCACGCAGTGTGCGTCCGCGTGGCAGTCACTCGTGTCACGGCAAACCGACAGAGTCGCACCTGGCAGACACATTCATACTTAGAGAAACATACGCCTCAGATAAGTCTGAATAGTGCTTGAGTGTTTAAAACACTCATTTTTCAGTGCTAAGTATTTCGCAATCCTATTAAAAAAAATGGTGTTTAAAACACTCAAGCACTAAAGAATGACTGTAACAAAAAAGATTATTTTTTCTCTGAGTATATTGTTGCAATACATTTTTCCTAACATGGAAGGCAAAGGCAAAGTCTCCCGTATTCAAGCCATTTCGCCTGAGTCCTGACAATAAGAAGGAATCGAACCCGGGTCTTCTGTATAGCGTAGAGCGCCTTCTGCCACTACACCACTTCGCCCTTTTTCCTAGCATACTAAACTTAACCGTCAGTTTTTTGAGGAATTCGCTTACGTTATTCTATGAACACAAAAGCGGCGGGTCAATAAAGCACTCGCTATAAACACACCTTTTGAGAATGAAATGACGGTTACCGACCTCGATTAACATAATTACTAAAAAATTATGGATCCTTACGTACAATTTTAATATCTGACTGTACACATTGATATCAAGGTTTATCCGCCCCCCGTCAAAGAGTTGAATAAGCAGGAGAATAAGCATTTGGGAGAAGATGACAACACTTTTACGTATTGATACAAATAAATATGTTCACATCATATTGGTCCGAAATCGCTTGTACACTAACATATACCGAGGGTGAAACGCAGCACTTGTTGCTTTTTTCAATATGAATGTTGTGTAGAAATACGCAGACGGAGGTGACAAACTCTAGGCACTGAACGTAGCGTCGTCAAAAGTGACATATGGGGGGGGGGAGCTCAGTGGTGACACCAAAAGGTCAGTTCAACAATCGGGTGGTGGCACCGGGTCAACTTGGTGCCCAGAGTGCGTCAGCACCGAGTTTGGTGTCAGCACCGTGTTTCCGAGTTACTGATGACCATCGCAGTATCACGTTTCCATATTTCAAAAAAGGGTGGCCCTCTAGTGTAGGATGCTAGAAACGTATTCCTATTGAAAACTTATTGTTAGGCGCCGTCGTTATCAATAACGTTGTTATCGATGAATCCTTAAGCAGCCTGAAGCCTTGCGATAAAACTCATGACTCTGAATCGCGATGACCCATCACAAGACTCAACGACTCACTCGGAGGCACTTCTGCATAAATGGAGATCTTTCGAACACACGCACGCGTGGCCGCCGACGCTCCAGACTGTGCCTATGTTACGCCTAAGCCTACGCGTCTGCGGTCGCGCATGCGTGTGTGCGAGAGGGCGCTTCCCGCACTTATACAGTAGTGCCGACTCGGACTCGCGACACGAGTTGATGACTCATGACATGACTCATCAACGCGAACCGGATCAGCGCGTACCTCGGGCGGGATCCCACTGTTCGGCGCCGTGCTCGGCCGTCTGCACGCACTGCATGCCGTCGCCCTTCCATCCCGGCCGGCACTCGCAGACGTACTTGTTGTTCGCGTTGTCGAAGACGCACTGCGCCTCCTGGTGGCAGTTGCGGTGCAGATCGCATCCGGGTGTGGACACTGCAAATGCGCAAAAGCGTTGGACACACTGCAAATGCGCAAACAGTTGGATAAACTGAAAAACGCAAAAGCGTTGGAAACACTGCATATACGCAAAGAGTTGGATGTACTGCAATTTGTGACACAACTGTAAGACTCTTATAGGCAAGATGTTTGTAATGTGTTTCGCTTATCTCATTAAGGGGGTGAGAGGCGTGGCTTACTGCCCTGACTGGCTTGCCCACCCTGTTAGGGGATGGACTGTCCAATCAGGGCAGTCCATCCCCTAACAGGGGATGGACTGCCACCGCGCCCCTCACAATCAGTGGAAGTAGGGACGGTACCATTAGCGCACAAAACCCACTTGCGCACAAACCATAACTTGTCCTTTAAACCAAATCGTGACTGCAATTTATCATGAAACTCAACTTATACTCGATTTAGGGTTAATGAGCTTGTGCGCTTACTATTGGAATACTTGACTCCGTTCTGTACAAATATCCGACTGTCGATATGATAATTAGTTTTATAAGCATGTTCAAACTGTTCACAGTTCATTACAGTTTCAAAGCTTAGTATTGCGAAAAATTTCATTACTTTTGCAAATTTGTGTATTTGGAAAGAATACTAACAATAAGATTTGATAGTACAGTGACAGTCGGATCTTTGTATAGAACGGAGTCAGGTAAGCTAATAGTATGGTTCTTTGCGCTTTTGGGATCGCTCCTGGAAGTAGAAAAAACGCTTACCGGGGGGAAGTGGCACGGTGTCGATATCGACCTTCGTACAGCGCCATCCATCGCCGTAGAATCCGGCCTTGCACACACATCGGTACTGGTCGACGAACTCGGACGGCCGGTGATACACGCAATCCGCGTCCGGCGAGCAATCATTTGTGACGTCGCAACCGAGGCCGCCTGAAACGACACACGTCGACGTGTAACGTTTCCGTATGTCAAAACTGGGGGGGGGATCGGGGGAGCCAACGCATTACAAGCACATAGGCAATTAGAAGCCATACATGGACACGGCACGTTCCTGTTTTGGGATGCGGGATGATACTCATATCTTAGGGTCGATTTTGAGGGTGCTTTACACAGATAAGGGAACGTCACTTTCCATGTGATGGAAACAGAGGAGTTTTCTACTGCGATTTTTGGAGCGAACGAAAATAGCACCTTCAATGCTTACACAACACGTAGTACAATACGTACTATGATACAAAGGAACTATTGCATGAGTTGCGCACAACGCCCACGCGTCGCGTGCTTGAGGTAGTCCATTTTGTGCTATTATAAATAACTAGTCTAACAATACCATACCAAGGAAAGTTTCTTATGCAAACAAGAATAGGTCTTACAATTAGCGAGATTCAGACTAGCACTCTGACTCATGCAACAGTTTTACAGATACATAGCATATAGCATTACTTATAAATAGAATAATACATACCTGCCTGTGGCACTACTCCTGCGCCTTGATGGGGCTGATCGGGTGATGTGCATTGCAAGCCATCGCCGACGAACGGCGGCGTGCACTCGCATTGGTAGTACCCGACCATCGACGAGTAGGCGCAGGTCGCGTGCTCGGCGCACTCCTCGTGCGCACGGCACACATTGCCTGAAGCGCAACGCATCAATAAGCAGGCGGAGCCCATCACCACATGGGAATAGCGCAGCATGTTGCTTCCGCCGGTCTACAGCACCTGATATGTTATAGAAGCTTCAAGTTTGTAAAACGTTTTACGGTTGCGAAAATTTGAATACCTTACAAGGGAAGTGTTTTTAGTGTAGGAGAAATTTGCACGGAACACGTGAATTAATATGTACTTCTCGACATGAAAAGATAGTCGAGAGGAGATACAAAAATTTGAGCTAGTAACATTGCCGTCTGGCGAGAATGCGTAGATTGAAAGGAGTCGAAGCTGTCATTGGAGAATGTCCTGCGGATCTGGCCAAAGACCTTCTCTATGAACAAGGACCGTCAACCATGAGCAACAGCTCATCCGGGCAATTATCGTTGATTATTCAACTGGTAGACCACTCCATGATGTTCTGCTTGTAATTATTAGGGCCGTCCCAGCAGCTACCACCGTTCAGTAAAGTGAAGTAGCCTTTTAGGATTTGTTTCCCAACTACGTAAAAATGCCAAGGTGTTGCTAGCCACAAAAAACGACATACTTGTTGTTAGGCACCACTCCCGTACCTTACACAATGTTTTCAAATGAGCAAAAATGTTTGCCCAAACGGGGCTTCGAACCATCCAACATCCAAAAAGCATGGGCACAGTGGTCACAACATAGAACAAAGACGCGCTCCTGGCGCCGGCGCCATGCTATATTGGGAAAAACAAACACTTGATTCCTACATAACTTTTCATGCTCTACAAATTCCAATAAGTTTTGAGTGCAAATTTCTCCTACACTAAAAACACTTCCCTTGTTAGTAAATTTGTTTGAAAGAGGCCGAAAACCGTCATTTCACAAAAATGCGTTCATAAGGAGTGTTCTACCCCTTTTAAAGGGAAGATACCTAACAATAAGATGATATTATGATACGCACGAAGTATGCCAATATTATAGTACACTTACCGATATTACCGTATGACCGTCCAGACGGGTCATATTCGCCGGTCAGCGACTCGCAAGTCAGTCCATTGCCCGAGTAACCCGATCGACAGACGCATTCGTGCTGCAAATAACAGAGGTTGGATGCACTATTGTGGTCTCGCTGGTCTCGCTCCGGGAAGAGATTAGCCGGTCAGACGCTAGAGACCGAAACCGACTAATCTCACTCGCTAACAATAAGTAGCAAATACAATCTAACTTACTATTTCCTTACCTTAACACTTATACTAATAAAACACACGTTAATTTTTAATATCTGACTCCGTTTTCTACAAAAAAGCCCTGCTGTTTCTAGTTTCTTATTTTAAACTATACCTGCCGCGATAGTAATCCCCTCCACTCGGCGAGATGTTCTCCGTGAACTAACAAAGGAATTTCATTTTTATTTTTTGTCTTCTCAAGGAGTAAAGGTGACGGATTGGAGGGGATTACTACCGCGGCTGTAAGTCTAGAAAAGTGTCATAAGCAGGAAAGCACTAACAAACAGCTCACAAACTTTGAGTGTTTCATACACTCAAAGTTTGAGAGCTGTTTGTCTGTGAATGAACTCTTGTTGTCCATATGAGGAAGTGGGAAACGTACGCCTCCATCAACTGACGGATTGCAGTCCGCATTCGGCGAGCACTCATATCCTCCGCAAAGCCGCGTTCCGTGATGCGGATGCGCCAGTGACCGGCGTCTCTCTGCGAAACGCACGATATTACGCGGCGTAAAAACGCAGGGTCCTCATTTGCATATTCGTTTGCTATTACGGTACCGACGTTGCATAATCCTTTTTTTAAAGAGGGAATCCTTCGTGACGTATGCAAATGAGGTACGGTAACGTGGTTTGATTTTTTAACCCACAACATGAACAGGAATTCAGTCTACTGATTTCAGATCAACGTTTTTTTCAACTATCACGTGCTACACTTATTGTTAGGCTCACGATATCACAACAGAAGTTGCTTTTTGTTAGAAAAAATTTGAAAAATGAACTTCCCTTGTTATAAACTCCTAACAGTCCTAACGGTTTCATGATAAGCCAATCACTAGCATAAAGAACTTGGGACCATTTAAGTATGATCAGACCATAATTTTCAATATTTACAAAAAAATAAAACTAACTCAACTATGACGCTACGTGCTGTACAGAGAAGAAACCTACTACTGTTTTGTTAGTTCAAGGAGAACACTCTCTACAACTATTTCTATTCTACTTCACACACACCCTCCTCATCGGGTGGTCCACAGTGATCGACGCCATCGCCGGTGTACCATCCACGACACTTGCACAGGCCGATCTCCGCATTCGGTTGCTGAAACGCACTCGGGAAGGGATTAGTGCGAGGAGAGGTTGTATTAGATTAAAGGAGGCCAGAAACCGTTGTTTTGTGTTAGCAAAATTGTGTGTATAAGCGACCCACAACTTCTGTGAGGGGGGCAACTATATAAGGAATTGGTGCTTTTTGGCTCCGAGGACTCACGGTTTCCGGCCCCCTTTAAGCACAAATAAGAAGCATCTACTATTGGCATGCCTTACTCTGTTCTGTACAGATATCCGACCGTTACTCAGTGCGGGAACAGTCAGTAAGGGTTTGACTGGCTTTGAATTTACGTGCGAATGTTGCCCGCAATTAGTTGGACCGTTGCCGGTTTTTATCGACTATCTGTAAGACTGTCGTCATAAAAAGAGGCCGATTGCTGTCTTACCGTTTTTTGTACGGCTGTTGCCCGTAACAACAGTTCAACCCGTGAACGACAGAGGAGGACTGTTCCGCACTAGTCGTTCATTTGTACAGAACGGAGTCAGATATTACAATACTACAAATGAAAGGCCTGGAACATATAACTTTTGCACACTAATTGTAAGAACTTCAAGACTCTCTTGGTTCTGCGTGCTTTCTCGCCGTTAGAGAAACTACGAGAGTGCACGAAGATTTGAGAGACCCATGCCTTGTAATTTTAATTACAAGAATTCCATTTTCTAGGACTCGTATAGTTCCGAAGATAAGCAATACGTACAAGGAACATAACTTGAAATACATGTGATGAAACACAAAACATAAAGGTAAATCGACCAAAACAGTTTCCAGATTAGTCTAGAAACTATTTTGGGTTCAGAAAAGAAAAATAACTAAAACAGAGAAAAGAAGAAGAGTTGCTCTCACTTTCACGCATTCGCCCCATTGATGGCACTGCTGGTGATCGGTGCAGTGTCCCTTCGCGAGCTCACGCGGTTGCGTCGGCGGCGCGTACGCGTGCTGCGGCGCGACATCGTGCGTCTGCGCGGCGTACGCGTGCGGCTGCTGGGGCGGAGCCAATTCGTCCTGCGCGCCCTCCTCGGGACCTGCGTGAGGCACACACACCATGTATACTAACTACAACGTAAAAGAGGAAATAAGTAAGGGATGAAAACGATAAGAGGAAAAAAATATGAAAACAGGGAGAAGAGGGATAGATTCACACATGCTGGAGGGTGTTACAGAAACCCAAAGTTACCCCGCCCTTAAAAAACCAACTAATTGTAAGATTTGTATGTACGAATAGAATCGAGGACTGTGGATCTACAACACTATTAACGATCACCATACAGGCAAGGGCGAATAGAACCACCACCATCAAGGGTTACAGTATCGTCAAGTGTTACAGTTTCGACCACCACCATCAAGTGTTACAGTATCCCGGATGCTCGGTAACACATCTCTTACTGTAGCAGCGTCGGCCGTCTCCGGAGAATCCGTCACGGCAGTCGCACGTGAACGAACCGATCGTGTTCGTGCAGTGAGCATGCGCGTCGCAGTTGTGATCGCCGCGCTCACACTCGTTCAAATCTGCGAATATTACTGTATGTACGAGCCGAACCGAAATGGCCGGGTTACGGTAGTTTATAGTTTGTAGTCCGAGAAACTACTGTAGTGCTACAATAGGTACAAATAACACATCAAAAGGAAGAAGCAGTTCTCGATGCAAGCAAAAAAGGTAATGCAGCACAGGCCCCACTTTTGCCCACTTGACGGAGTCATTCACGCCAATAGTATGCACGAGCCGGAAGAGCTTTCAACAGATTACTGTAGTTTGAGAGGACGGTACTGATAAATCTATGATCTACTGTACTGATGTACTAACAGTATGCAGATACACTGATACCGTAGCGCAATCAGCAAAGGCCTTTGCTGATTGCGCTAAGGTAATAACAAAACAATCAGTTCACTTTAAAAAAATAGTACTGTCTCTTTTGCCAGCATGTGCGAGTGATTTCTTCTACGCAAAAGAAGGCCGGTGCTTCTACGCATCATTTGCACCTATATGCCGTGACAAAATATTCTAAATCACTCGAAAGAAACTTTAGTCGGCAATCTCAATCACTGATTATCGTCACACAGAGAAAAATGACTAAATAAAATGACTGCGAAACGCTGTAAGCCATTATATGGTTTACATTTAAGCCATTGTATGACTTATTTCGCAGCAAAATAAGTCATATAATGGCTTATATGTAAGCCATATAATGGCTTACAGCGTTTCGCAGTCATTTTATTTAGTCATGTTCTCCGTGTGTACCGTAATCCATACCATCACAAATCCACCCGAGCGGACTCGCCGCGTCCGCTTTCGCTTGAAATCCGCGCTCGCACTCGCATCGATACTTGGAATCGGACGGTCGGCAGAACATGTTCGGTAGGTTGCAGATGTGATGGCCGTCCGCACATGGGTCCTGGAACGAAACAAGTTTGCGACAAAGAATCGATGAAAATATGGAAGAAACGAGCACTACTGACTAACGCCTTTGCTGAAAATGGCAAGGGTGAGTTTCTATATGACGAGGGTTGGCTTAGTTGGTTGTGTGCCGGACTAGCAATCGGAGGGTCCTAAGTTCGATCTCCCTTGAAGTCACCCGTACCCCGAGGGTTAAAAAATGAGGGTAGTGGTGAGCACAGGGTAACCACAACTTTAATCTTCCCCAATATCGGTAGTGTAACCGAGTCAAATTCGGAGCGGTCCACTGGGAATCCAGGCTAGTGCTTGTCCTATCTAGACGGGAAGCACCGACCCTGGGAATGCGGTCAGGCGATAGAGACCGAAACCGGTGGGTCTCCACAATACTAACAACAAGTAGCACTTAAACTTTTCTCTTATTATGTTTATCTTACACATACTATTTAATAATTGTATAAACTCTCGCTTTTCTACATGAAGGAAGAAGAAGAAGAAGACCATTGCTTCTACAGTATTCTGAATTTGTGTACCGTTGGTGCGTGAGTGGGCGGAGCAACCGGTCGAGCGGGTGCGTACTGCGTTTCACCCTGAGCACGTCGTCCGCCTTCCGTCTGCACCCGCTCGCTGTCCACGTGGTTCACCGAACCGTACCTGCAAATACGGTGTGAACAGGTGTAGTTGGCTGATATCCTTATTGTAGTTGCAACCGCTTCAACTCAAAGAAAACCCTCAAGTAAGCCTGAAAGGTTTTTGAGAGCATACGACCCTCATTTTCTTCCTTGTTAAAGGAGGACTCCCACGACTTTTAGAATCCCTCGACTATACGTCTATAAGATAGGAATCGTTTGGCTGAAGACATTGCCAAAGTTTGAATGTTCTAGCTTCATTCGCGGCTGAGATATGAGCAAAAGAAAACAGCCTGAAAAAGCAGGCAAAAAGCAGGCGAACCCGCGAAATTCAAACATTATTTTTATTTGAATGATTGTGTTCACAAATCATATAAAATAATTTGAAAACAGCAATGCTGCTTCTTCTAATGTGTAGTGAATCTTGCCCTACGTATTGCTAGTAACACTCCTTTAAGTATTTGGTCAAAACGGAGATGTGGCTGGGAATGCAACATATAATTGTCCTGGTATTCCGCCTTTAAAGACAGTGAATCAAAAGTAAGGGATATTTTTCTATAAGGGCTGATGAGAAATATGTGATAAAAAGTAGCTTTTGCGCAGCAAATGAAGTGTTTCTGTAAGGTCACAGCAGTGTTTTACTCCTCTCTGACACGGCATTAATCTTACCTAGCGATTGGCCTTTGCACTGTACGACAAGCATATTTTCCTACAGTCCACAGTACGTTGCTTCCACCGGTCTACCGTACCCCATTTGCATACGACTACTAACACTTATCTTGCAGAACAAAGCAATGTGCAACTTTTTCTGATCAGTGGTTTCATTATCGCAACATGTATACACAGCGAAAAATGACCGATTCTGTAGAATACATAGTGTATTGCACTGATTGTATACTAAACTAGACTACATGGGCCAGTACCTTACTTTACTTTACTTATAGCAAACTTATTGTGACTGACCTGACTACGAAATCCTGTGGGTCGTACGTGGAATGCGCTCGGTTCACGTGAAGGTTCGTTATGGTCACTTCCTTCTGAAACACCAAACAGTTGCTTGAATACTGAATATATTGCATTGTCTGATCCCGTTGTGCACACATACAGCCGATTCTTGCTTCATATTCAAACTGTCGGAAAGTATCCTCCAATCTCTCATTCTGCATCTCCCACTCCGTTACCCAATGATCGCTTTGCACTGTACCCATGCGCAAAGTATGCTCGCCCGGTGTTCGTCCCGTACTATGATTCTCCTTCCTTCTCATTCATTCTCTCGGCATATCTCGGACTCTCTCTTCCGGTGCTCATCATATTCTCTCTCCCTCCCTCCATATACTATTGGCTTACCTGACTCCGTTCTGTACAAATATCCGACTGTCGATTTATAACGGTATCTTATTGTTAGGTTTCTTTTCAATTGCGCAAATTTGCCAAAGTACTGAATTTTTTTGCAATCCTGAACCGTCTCCCGTGCTTTCAAGCTGTTATTAACTGTGAACAGTCCGAATACGTTTATAAAATTGACTATATACCGACAGTCGGATATTTGTACAGAACGGAGTCAAATATTCCAATAGTACACTAATAAAGAGCATTCTACCAATGGTAACTTCGACAAAACTTATTCTAATCATACGTAGTTCTTATTGCAAGCAGTTTCGTGGGCTTGCGCAGTGGCATACATGCCAGCAAGCCAGCAAATTAATGTGTTTCAGCATTGTGTCATACGATAGAAAGAGGCGAGCTGTTCATAGCGATCACTGGCGAACAGCCTCGCGCGTGGCAGCATGGCCTAGTGCTAGCGTGGTCTGCCTTATACGCGAGTGATCCTAGTTCAAAGCCCGGAACGGGCCGCCAGGTTTGGGGTTCCTGGCTACAACGCGGTCGGTTGAAACATAATGTTTATCGCCCGATGAACGTCCCCCAGATGACTCGTCGAGAAAGCAGTTAGGTTTTGCACTCTTTTGACTTTTTCAAACGTATAGAACAACCATTTTGCATATTTATCTTCCTCTAGTATCCATTCGTATGCAAATTCGATCTGTGACAATAAGTACCAGCTCTTTGCTTTTGAACACTGTGACTGTAAGGTAACCACAAATTTTGGAAAGGCACTGCTTAGGCGGAGTCATTGAATCAGAAGAGTGCATTACTTGCCACCCTCAGGTGGAAACAAAACAATTGTGTCTCATTTTGATTTCAGCTGTATTTTCAGCTATATTTCAGTTGAGAAAAATGTGTTTCAATAATTCAGCTGACAAAACAACTGTGGAACTAAAACACAATTGTTTTGTTTCCACCAGAGCCATTGTGTTTAAGAATTCCACCCGTTCGACGACGAGAGATGTCCGCGCTCCTTGCTGATCTTACAGTATTGCCAGAGTGTCAAAGGTGTTTTTACAGGAAAATAAACGTATCATATCTTTGCATGCTAATGTTTCTGCGAAAAAGCTGTGGCCTCGAAAGCGTTTTCTTACTGAACATCGAAATTGCAGTAAACAGTGAGAATAGTAATACATAATGTTCACAGTCATACTGTATGCTAACCGCAACATTATTGTTAGCAATAATAACAATAATATATTTGAACCGTATTGTTAGCAATAACAATATTTTTGAATATACGGCTAACACAAAAATGACCTGCTGCTTACAAGTAGCTGAGTAACCGGTCAGTTCTTGCTCACGAAAATGCAAAATAAACTGTTCCGTTAGCAACAACAAATTACATGTTCTCGCTCATGGTCAACAACATATATTTGTAAACGTTTCATTGCGAACTAATACTTACTAAGCAATGCAATTTTGCATTTCTCACTTATCGGACAATTTTGTGAGTCGTAGATTAGGACTAAAAAGCACAAAGAAATGCAAATGAAAAAAAGAACACACCGGACTGTGCTCGCACTCCTTGTACTTGATCTCCTCATCGACCACGATACGCATCGCTTTCTCGCCTCCATTGTCGTTCACAACCACTTCGTACGATGAATGCGATCGGACCAGACCTGTAACATTGGAATAATGACCTAAACAACTGAACCTGTAACATTTAAATTCTAACCTTGACTACTAGACCTGTAACATTGGAATAATGACCTGAACAACTGGACCTGTAACATTGGAGCCCTGACCTAAACAACTGGACCTGTAACATTGGAACCCTGACCTAAACAACTGGACCTGTAACATTAAAACCCTGACCTAAACAACAAGACCTGTAACAACACAATACTGGCCTGTACAACTGGACCTGCAACATTGGAATTCTGACCTAAACAACTGGATCTGTAACATTGGAAAACTGACTTCTACAACTGCACCTGTAACATTGGATACTTGACTCCGTTTTGTACAAATTTCCGAGTATCACTGTATAACCAAATCTTATTGTTAGGTTTCTTTCAAATTACATAAAGTTTCCAAAGTATTCAAATACTTTTGCGCAGTCCAGCACAGTTTACAAAACAGAGTCAGACGTTCCAGAATGTCTCGTAAGCAAGTGTCGTAGTACTATACATCATACTACTACTACAAGGTCATCAAATGAATCACCTGGTTGTTCCTTCCTCATTTCGTAGTCATATGAGGGGAAAATGATCTTCGCCTGGGTCGACAGGACAGGAATCGAACCAGCGACGATCACCTATAAGGTAAAAGGTAACGCTTCTCCCGTAATTAGAGAGAGACACAGCCCGCCTATGATCAACGTGGTACTGACATATATAAGTAAGTTTACCTTTTAAGCACTCCCCCTATGTCAAAGGTAAAATTAACGTTTCTTCCGTAATCAGAGAAATTCCTCAACGGGAGCTCCTGATGAGCCAGGAACACTTCGGGAAATGTTAGGAAGGTGGACCCCACCCGAACCCGGCCCGATACCTTCGTTGTTAGACCACTACCATATAACCCAACTCCGGAGGGATGGATCACCTTGATCAAGGAAATACAATTGAAATGCCTGGTTCCGTTCTAATATGACTCTCATTGGACATTCAACCTTATTGTTATGGTTTTCGTCATTACATATAATTTCTAATAAATTCAAATGCCTTACAACTCTATGAATTCTTACAAGCTTATAAAGCTAATGCAAATTGCAAGAAACTCAAGTACACCAGTAAAATTATATGTATAGCTGCAGTCACTTGTTTATACAAAACATAGTCAAGGAATTCAATAGCATTGCACTTCGGCAAAGTTGTTAGTAGGGAATGAAAGAAACAACAATCAGCTATCGTCATAACAGTAGCTGCTTCTATGTTTCTCTCTTCATTGAAGACACAGTTGTCTATGTCACTATAATTCCTCTGGCTCGGATGTGTGAGTAAATACATTCGCGTTAATATTTCGTTAAATATTGTCGCAACTGTTCCGAAATATACGTCGACGTATCAAGTTTCTATATTTCAAAACGTGGGTTACCCTGTAGTGTCATGCACCAGAAATGGGTGCCTATTGACATCCATTAGGTTCAGAAGCGGGCCACCTCGAACGTTAAGGTATCTTAAAACTGGGTGCCCCAGCGTTATCAATGGGGTTGTTGCCGGTGCGTGAATATGATTCTTTCATATTCGTTCATATTCATGAGATTTGCATAAATATTTGCTTCTTTAGAGGGGGCCAGAAACCGTCAGTTCACCGAGGAATTTGCTTATGTGTATTCCCTGAACTCAAAAGTGGCAGGTCCATAAAACACTTGTTATGAACACATTTCTTGCGAATGAAGTGACGATTTCCGACCTCCTTTAGATAACATAGCAAACAACTATTCGATAACCTACATTCGCTTTAAGATAGTGATAGATATCGCGACCGGAGAACGTCTGCTGGATGGTGAGTGTGTATCGATTGTCGATGTATACGGTGGCTGTCCGGTTGAACAGACCACCCGTCAGTTCGAATCCATTGTGGGCCGTCGGATCGCGGACCTGCAATGTACATAATATTCATCAAGCCATGGCGATCGGGCAGTTCATTTTATTCACTTATTCATTCGTTGGGAAAAGAAGAATAAAGTTTTTTTTAAATGTCACCTCTTAAATTTCACATTTATCAAGAACATCTTCGGTAAAGTCAAAAACTGAGTTAGTAAGTGTAACATTTTCTATTCGTCGTCCACAAACTCACATGCAACCGATCTTTTTCGAATTACTAATTGTAAGTACAGTGTGCTGAAGATTGATTTCTACACAATGCAGAATGTTATTATAGATGCTAATTGTAAGACGCATTACTCATTCATGTAGACGGTTGAATTTCGCGTTAACTTTGTTTTTCGTTTTATTTTTAGTTCTTTAAAACCTTAATAGTTACCTCGGCAAACAACCATCCCATGATAGATCCCAGTGGCGATAGCAACAGAAACGAGTGTCCGAGGTGCTCCGGGATGCCCGACAAGGCCGTGTATGCGGATCCATCTGAAAACGCTTTGAAAATTAAGGTTCACAAACGGTGTACATCGAATGTTAAGGTATTCCACAACGATAACATTTTGTGTTATGTATGTATGCAAAAAAAGTAAGGTAAAGTTCACGTAAAGCAGTAACGTAAGCAAAGTAAAGAGAAGACTTTACTTATATGACAAGAAAAATACCAAAAGAGGAGACGGAAATATTGAACTGCGCTAAATATAAGAACTTGAATGTGATAGTTCTGGCCATTAGAAAAAAAAGGTAAAAGATAAGGTTAAAAAGTTAGGGAAAACACGAACCATTCGGCGTAATATACGTGTGCAGCTCCGTCCGCTCAAGTGTGTGTCCATTGATGTTTCCCTCGAATGTACCGGTCAGACGTTGTGGTTCACCTGAGGACAGCATACAGATTCTGGCTAACTGGATAAAGGCTAACTTTACTTATATGGCACTTATATGGCCCATGTTTTATTAGCGCATTTGCCTTATGACTAAATGCCTTGGATATATGAAGAAAGAATAAAGAATAAAGTAAGAATATGAACAAGTCATTGCTTACAATTAGAACGATACACCAATTTAAATGCAAGCTAGTTTAGAGAAAAGTTTCAGCGGTACATGGTCAAGGTTATGAACCTTTCTTATAGGCTTTATTGCCTATAAGAAAGGTACCTACATATACCGTACATTTCTAATAGGCATTACCGTAACCACACCAATACCGTACCTTTCTTCATACAGTCGACACCGTTTCCGTAGTATCCGTGATTGCACACACAACAGTGCCCGGTCGGGTAGTCCCGGCATTGGCCTTCCGCGTGACAGGTACCTGTAGAGAAGATGGTTACAGTAATCAGGCTATTGGAATACCCAGACGCCGTCATGTTCTTACACTATTTGTATATACCATTATCATTTGTAAATGTATTCATACTTTTCGAAGCTTATGACACCTCCTGAACAACCAGAAATCGTTCAGTGCAAAAACTTGATTGTCAGGAAATATTCCCATTTCTATTCAAGTTTAAACTATCTCCATCAAGTTGCAAAGAAAAAGATTCAGAATACGTAAGAAATCATAACAATAAGATCCGATATAGGAACGGTTGGATATTTGTACCGAACGGAGTGAAATGCTCAAAGTGTACATCATGCAGTACTGAATGCTCACTAGTTTCACCTTGTAAAACTAACGTGAACTAATACTGAAAACGAATACTGAATATAAATATGAAGAGTAAGCTGGGCAAGTACTTTGTGGCAGATTGGCGCACTTCTTCGAATCCACTTCCAATGGTTTTGGTCCGTTCACAATCGGTTTCGGCTCGCTGGGTGGTCCGTGAGCGGGCACGTGCACCTCCAGCAGCTGCACCTTCTCGTCTGAACAGCAGCCTTTTCAAACTGTTAAAGGAGGCCGGAAACCGTCATTTCATTCGTAAGGAATGTGTTCCAAACAGGTGTTTTATGGACTCGCCACTTTTGTGTTTTGGGTAAAACACATAAGCAAATTCCTCGGTGAACTGACGGTTTCCGACCACCTTTAATTGACCTTCTTCTTCCTTACACCATTCCCGCATTTGCATTGTCAGTGCTTCCCATCTAGATAGGACAAACCCTAGCCTGGGTACCCAGTAGACCGCCCCGAGTTCACACGGCTACACTATCGACAGTGTTGCGTGGACACCGGGGAAGATTGAAGTTGTGGGGTTACCCTGAGGGCGACACTCACAATCAGGGCAAGATATGGTTCATGGGGACATAATACTTCAAAAAGTAAGTTATTAATTCTTTAGTTGTAAGATAACAGTAGATCGCGAGATCATACCTTCGAATTCCGGATCCGGCGGGAGATCATTTGTGTCGTCCTCAACGGGCGCATCGACGACTTCCAGCGGTGCCCGACGCCGTTCACTCGGATCCTCTTCAATGAGTTAAAGTTAATGAGTTAATGAGTTAACGAGTTAATGTCAGATTCTCTCAAATTCTCATGATCAATTTTCTTTCTTTCTTTGCATAATCAGTTCAGAATAACACTAACTTACAAAAGAACATGAAACTGCAAACATTCACAATCTGTCTGGATTCGCAATACATGCTTATTGTTAGATGATTGCGCTTGATCATGCTGTATCCTACGCATACGTCTACTTGAAATAATAGTAGCAGTACTATTGGCTTACCTGACTCCGTTCTGTGCAAATATCCGACTGTTACTGTATGGTCAAATCTTATTGTTAAGGTCAAAATTTGTATTACATATAGGGAATAACCATAACAATAAGATAGGATCAGACAGTCGGATCTTTGTATTGCACGGAGTCAGGCATTCCAATTGAACAAGTAAGCACAGAGGATAACATTAACAGAGGAAAAGCTGGTAAAAACGCGATACTTGCACAGACGCAGAGCGTGCAGCCGGCATCGTCGGTGAGTAGCTGACAGCCCTCCGGACAGTCATCCGGGCCATATCGATCAGTCGGACAACCTGGAAGGAGAGGTGGACAGTGGAAGGAGAAGCACGGAGGATGAGCGGGTAGCAATAATGGAGGAAAGAAACCGTTGTTTTGTGTTAGCAGACGTGTGTGTATAAGAGACCCGCAACTTCTGTGAAGGGGGCAACTATATAAAGAAATGATGCATTTTTCCTCCAAAGATTCACTCCTTTAACAAAATGAATCGTGCACTGACAAGGGACATAAACATTCCTCATAGCTTATTGTTAGTAAACTTGCTTCCTGAAACCGAAATGTCGTCAGACATACTCTCGCCATGGAAATTCAGTGGCATTAGTTCATAGTTATTTCATTTCCAGACGTGAAAAAGTAAATTACTCCTGTATCAAGGCTTAATGCATGCGGGGCGGTTTCCAGACAAAGATACTGGATATAACATATTATGCTACTGGCATATCTCACTCCGTTCCATACAAATATCCGACTGTTGCTACATTGTCGATTTTTATGTGTATTCAAATTTGTCACTGTGCATGGCAGGTTCACAAAGTTCCGAAACGGCATAGGGTTGCTAAAAGTTTGAATCCTTTGGCAAATTTGTGCAATTGGTAAGAAACATAACAATAAGTTTTCATTATAGTCTTAGTTTCATTATAGTCTTAGTTTCGACATTATAGTAGAAGTTTATACGCTACATATTATTCTGTTAATGATGTTTTGGATAAATAATTAAATTAAAATTATAGTCGGGACTTCGTAAGCTTGCTTCTTCTGTGAAAATGCAAATATATATTTCTTTTCAAAAATTCTTAAAAATTTCTTTAAAAGTGCAATATTTTTTTGCAAAAGTTCTACTCCTTCTTGTGTCTCACCAGTTGTGTGCCTTTCGACCAGTCATCGCCCACCTGTCCATGTCACAACACACCAATCATAACATGCACCGATGGTGCCAGGCAGGGCAACGGACACCGACAGCGGGCAAGTGGACACCGGAAGGGCGCCAAGAGATAGCCGCTGCGAAGAAATAAGAAGAAGAAAAAGCGACAGAGAAAGCAAGGCAGTGAAGAAGCGAAATGAAAGGCGCAGACACGGCAATCATGTAATTCGTTAATCATATATTTGAATAACACCAACAAGTTTGTTGTTTCTGAAGTGCTTCAAAAGCACCCAAGTCGTAGTTATCACAGTAACTTTTGTGTAACGTGCTCTATTATAGAACAGTAAAACGTGGATAAGTATACAAATTAAAAAATAAAAAAAAAAGACCTGTAAAACCGTAATTTCATTAGGCAGAAACCTGTGATAACAGACCCGTAACTACTGTGAGCGAGGCAAATATATTGTACAAGGAACTGGCCGCTTTTGCTCCAAGAATTAGTATATTACCTTATAACCATTATAACCAAAAGTACAAACTCATAAGCGTGCCTTATATCCATTTGGATATGCAAATAAAGATGATGTCAAAGAAGCTGCAAAACCATGATACCGTAATAACAGAACTGTATGTGTAACTTCTGTGAGCAGGGCAAGTATTATATGTATATAAGGAAACGGTGTGTTTTTGCCTCCGAGAGGACTCACGGTTTCCTGCCCTGTTTAAAGAATCGCCGGTTTCCGGCCCGCTTTCATACCGTTCTTGGCCAGTTTGTCGCCGTCGTAGTCGGTTTCGTAGTCCTGATAGGCGTATTCTTCGTCAAGATCGTTTCCCTTGAAGCGATTGTTCGGATTGTCGATGCCTCTGCCCGAGATACGGTACACGAAGAGTCCCGGCTCGTTCACATTCGTGCCACTGAATATATACAGCTCAAACTTCGCTGATGGTTGTTGATCTACCGTTCCTAATTTGCATACGGTAGTAAAGGCGATACTCTTCCTAATAAAGATATATTCAAATTGGCGAGATTTGTTTATGTTTCACTATTTCTATAAATGTGATATGGGTTACTTTGTATCATGAGGAATTATGGCTAACAACAAGAGGCTCTTATTGTCTGCCGCTTCACGAGCTTGTGAACCTGCATGTGAACAGTGAAGAAGTTGAACACGCTTACAAAACTGAATATGTAACAAAGGTAGGATATTTGTACAGAATGAAGTCGGGTATTCTCCTATTGTATGAGTTAATCGTAGCTCTTACGAGGCGAGTTCTCGAATCTGGTCCCGTCCGCTGTTCG
>JACMIJ010000264.1:0-23322 GCA_014805365.1 Koerneria luziae | reverse complement strand
AAAAAAGTCGAAATTTCAAAAAATCATATTACAGTAACCAAAGCATATTTTCCAGATCTTAATGGTCCTATACATAGCTGACGTGCCCATTTAGACGGGAAAATTGTTTTTGTCGCATCGGAAATGCTCTAAAACGAGAAAAAACGCGCGAAACCAAAAACCTTGCGCCGGCGCCAGCGCCGAAACGGCGTCTTTGGTGGCTTCAAAAAGTGGTCCATCTTCAAGAGCACCAAAGACTCCGTTCTGTACAAATATCCGACTGTCACTTCATGAACAAATCTTATTGTTAGGTTTCTTTAAAAGTACATATGTACATTTGTACATAAGTACATTACATATGTACATTTGTTAAAGTATATAATTTTTTTCACAATTCAATGTCGTTCTCCAAGTTTCGAACGTGTGATGAGCAGTGAACAATTTGAATACGCCAATAAAATTGATTATTTTGTGACAGTAGGATATTTGTACAGAACGGAGTCAAAGTAATTCAAGGGTACTGTATGCACCTCATTGCATACAAATACAAAGGAATTCAAAGAACGAACAAAGGAATATGCAAATTTTAGATAATGAAGCTCAGTAAAACGCAGTCTTCTTTGCATCTGTTAGCTTCCCTTATCTATGAACGTGAATACACTTCAATAGATAAGAGAAGCTAACAAGAAGACAAACAAGATCTGCTTGTCCCTCACGTGGTTACAATAGACCTAATCTAAAGATCGCAAGCAGGCCCCCAAACGAATTAGTTTAATAGTTTAATAGTTTATCGCAGTATCGACGTCTTCTTTAAAATGACGTGCTGCGGGCGAAGTGGAAGATCCGCTTGTGTCCTCGGTCTCCCTCAGATGCACAGTGTCCTCTCGACCACTCGCTATTCGGTGATACGCGATGGAGCCGAATTAGTAGACGTGCACATCTTTCAGCTTGCCGTGTAGCTGTCAGCAATGGTGATTGTGAGTAACTTCCATCGGCACACCAGTTAGTTGAAAACTGGGAACATTCGATGGTAAGCAAATTTGGGCAACTAACCTCTTCAGATTCATGATCGTCACGTCAAAGTTCTCCTTCACAATGCTCTGGCCATTTTTTCGCATTCCTCCATGGAATACGAACAAGTCGTTTTCCAGCATATTTCCCAACTCTGCAAGAAAGTTCTTTACGATTTTGAATTCTTTTCTTTTCCCGCCAGTTCGAAAATGCTTATTGCATCTTTTCCCTTTTGAATATATCTATGACTAAATATGCAAATTTGGATACTACGTATATCGGAAACGCTGCGCCATTGAAACGTGCGCCCGACACAGACCCCACCGGTCTACCGTACCACATTTGCATATGACTACAACGAAGATGCTTCTCAGAACATTCTTATTGTTAGGTGGAGCCCCGAAGTCTTGCTGGTTAAAAAATCTGTTCAAAATCCCTCTGTAGCAAGCTAATCCTGATCAACTGAAAATCAAACATAGTCATGTTGTACAGCCTTATTGTACGTCCCGGCTCACTCCACAGGCTACGAGGCCATGATTCGAGAGAATTACTGGCTTATCTGACTCCGTTCTGTACAAATGCCTGACTGTCGTTCTATGTATGATATATTCAATTTTGCAAGCGTACTGAAGTTTTTCACAGTTCAGCACAGGTTCACAAGCTTGTGAATGGCATAGACCTGCGAAGGATTTCAATACTTTGGCAAATTTTGGGTAATTGGAAGAAACATAGCAATAAGATTAGATCATACAGTGGAAGAATATTGTGTGAGACACACGAGTGTACTATTGCCATACCTGACTCCGTTCTGTACACATATCCGACTGCCATTATAGCATATGATTGAATCTTATTGTTAGGTTCCCAATCAATAACACAAATTTGCCAAAGTATTCGATTTTTTCGCAGCCCTATGCCGTTCCACAAACTTGTGAACCTGCTATGAACCAGTAAGAGTTTGAATACGCTTATTGAATTAACTATGTATATAACGACAGTCGGATCGGAGTCAGATATTCCAATAATAACGTGAACAGTAGTCATATGCCGGGAGAAATCTGGACGCGCCGGATACTGGAATGGAGGCCATACGAGCACAGTCGCGGACGTGGTCGGCCAAAGACGAGATGGCGAGACGAGTTCACCGAGGACCTTGGCCCAACGTTTCTGAGATGTCCCATTGTTGATGTTCCCCGATGGAAGAGTGTTATCGCCCGCCGAAGAACCCTTCTGATTGCGGAATAAATGTTTAACGTGAACAGAATGTGGAACTGCCGCCGGTCTCAAATTTTTATAGTATCTCTTTGTCAGAGACAGCGAAACCATTATTATTGTATGCAACTTATAGGTACTGTAGATCAGCAGAAACGACATGCTGTGTGAAGCCAAGGTAGATGGTCCTACCAAGACCATCTACCTTTGTGTGCGCACACGGTAAGGAATGTTTTGGTCGTGGAAGGCGATGCAGGGCAAACATATAAAATCTGGGTGGACCCCATTTGCGCCATTCCCATTTGCGCCAACTGTTGTTATCTTTTCATAAGACGTAATTTTTCGATTTGTTTTGTATCGTACCTTCCAAAGGCTATGGTAACTAGAGCGCACAAGAAATTTCAGCCTTGTAGACACCCAATTGGGGCTAATAGATCGGTTGGCGCAAATGCAAAATGGCGGGAATGGGGTACTCCCTAAAATCTACAGTGTAGCCAATCACAGTTATTTCAACCTCTTGTGAAATGTTACTATGGAAATTTGGACCTCCTTCAATGTGTCCAGTTCAAAGTTTTCGACATCCTGTACATTAGTCACAAGTCAGGAATATATCTATGGGCAAGGAAGCCAAGCGGCGGTTTCCAGTCAAAGAGAGTGCAAATGAACCATGTAGGATTCGTGCCGAATTTTCATTTGCGCCAACCGACCTGCTAGCTCCGTCTTGGTGTCATCAAGTCTGAAATTCCTGACGGTGCATTCTGATGACCGTAGCCTTTGGAAGGTACGATATGCACTTTCGTTCTTAAAGGAGATAACAACAGTTGACGCAAATGGGAATGGCGCAAGTGGGGTCCACCCGACCACTCAGGTAACACACAATACCATACCGAGCAGACCACACACACACACACACACACACACACACACACACAACTGAACCAGATCACAGATCACAGATCACAGACCACACAGAACAGATCATTCCACCCAGATCACAGAACAAAACAAGATAAGAAGCGAACGAACTACTCGCTATATTACACAGTGACAAGCATCTGGCTTTGCCACACCACCAATGTGGCTTGATATGTAGCTTATCTCGAAAAACGGTTTGTGTGTTCTCTGATTGTTAGCCTGGTCATATATAACGGTGACCGGACACAGAGCACTCCATTTGGGTGTTCACAGTTTTATTTTTTTGAATGCATTATTTTCGCGCCGCTCCAGAAATTCCTATATCATCCTCGTTCGTTTGAATATAATGCTAATATTTTCTTCTTTATATTGCAATTCATTGTTTTTTTGCTGGTCCATAAAGTGCTTACAGTATGCCGCAGTACGATCTGTACTATTTTAACGTTCGCGTGCTGGCCGAGCCCATTCGCCAGATCTTCAAACTGGCCAACGTGCCGTTCACCGATCACCGTATCCCAATGGAAGACTTCAAGGAGAAATGGGAGCACAGTAAGTATAACAAGCTGAGAAACGCATCATCTGACGCTGACTATTTCTGTTAAAGGGGGTCGGAAGGGGTCGGAAACCGTCAGTTCACTGAGGATTTTGCTGTATGTGTATTCCCTGAACACAAAAGTGGTGGGTATATATATAATAAAACACTTGTTTTGCACACATTCTTTGAAAAAAATGGGAGCACAGTACGCTATCTTGCTCATTTTTGTAAAATACATACTATTGGAATACTGGATTCCGTTCTGCACAAATGTCCCACTTTTGATGTCAAAACGAAATGTTCGGTGGAGTCGCGATAAATATATCTTTTCTCCCACGGTGATCCATCCCATCGTGGAGAATGGTGGGTTATTTTTTTTTACATATAATGGCTTCCACCGTGGTATTTTGTGGGAGTTCCGGTGGAGTTTGGTTGGCGCACCGTGGAAGATGGTGACAAATATCGCGGTTCCAAAGAACATGTGACTTCGTGAGCAGTCAGTATATAGTCAGTTTGGTAAGCACATTCAAATTGATCACATTACGAAAAAAACAATAGAAT
This sequence comes from Koerneria luziae, assembly GCA_014805365.1. Taxonomy (NCBI): domain Eukaryota; kingdom Metazoa; phylum Nematoda; class Chromadorea; order Rhabditida; family Neodiplogasteridae; genus Koerneria; species Koerneria luziae. Next base: position 19,109 of record JACMIJ010000264.1, on the reverse strand, counting down.
GATTTAAAGGAGGTCGGAAACCGTGAATACTCGGAAGCAAAAGGCATTATTTCCTTATATAGTTGCCACCTTCACAAAAGTTGCGGGTTAGTATTATAATACATACGCTTATGACACAATGAAATTACGGTATCGCAGATCCTCTAACAAGTAAAAAGTCATGGAAAATATATTTTCTTTTCCAGAAACGCCTTCCCGCCTTCTTCCGTACCTCGAAGTGGATGGCGAGAAGTTGCCGCAATCGCAGTCCATTGCCCGATACATTGCTCGACAACACGGTAACAAGCTTTGTATAACAATTTATCCGTTACAAATGTAATAAACTCAATACGCATATTGAGACAGTTGAACTCGAATCGTCGGTCTCAATTATGTATTATATAATGTATTCCTTTGTTATGTTGAGTAACGCCTTTGTTATCGTATACAAATTAGGTACATATTGTTAACTAGCGGAAGCAACATGCTGTGATAATCTCATTCGCACAACAATGAGCGACAACTACATACATATCTTATTCTGTTCACTTTCAGGTTTGGCAGGAAAGACACCCTGGGAAGAGGCGTGGGTGGACGCCCTCGGAGACCAGTTCAAGGATTACTGGTGCGAGTTCTTCGCTTTCTTCCCCGTGAGGATGGGCCGAAAGGGATTCACCGGAGATCTGGTAGGGATTACGGTCATAGATACATAGGAACGAGAAATGCATGTTAGAAGCCACGCCCGTCTAGAAAATGGGCGTGGCCTCTCTGGCCCAGCCGGCCGAATTTGCAAATAAGATACATTTTGAAAAAAGTGCTCACAGGGATTTCGGCTCTTTCTCACAGCTGCGTACGTGAAATTCGCCGAATTGTTGTTTTATGTGTACTAACAACAAGTTGGCAAAGGCTAATAATGCATATGCCTAAAGATACTCGTGGCGCAATGGTAGCCCCGCAGGCAATAAGCCTTGAATCGGGTGTACTATACTTTTTTTTTACTAAAGATAGTCTTGATGAAACGGCATGGCGTTTCGAACAACTTGAATGTGTCGAAATTGCGTAACGGGAGCAACCAAAACAATAAGATTTGAATGTGTAGCGACAGCATATTTGTGCAGAAAGGAGTCAGGTATCCCAATAGCTGGAATCATCAAATTTTCATGTACCTGCGTGACTATTCGGCTGCAGCTCTGTGCCATCCGTTTCTTACACGCTCTCATCAGAAGCGTTATTTGAAAATCAGGCTGTTCATATCGCCGGGTTAGCGTCAATCGCTGAAAAAACGTTGCTTTTTACGCCGCGTCATTTTTTCAGGAGAAGCTGCAAAAGCAGGTGGAACCGGCGTTCAAGATGTTCTTCGGCATCATCGAGAAGCGTCTCGCGGAGTCGAAGAGCGGATTCCTCGTCGGCGACGGCGTCACGTGGGTCGATCTGCTGATCGCCGATCACGTGGATCAGATGCTCGGCAAGATCCCCGGATACTTTGACAGCTATCCAAAGGTACGGATCTGGGGGGGGGGTACATCTCACAAACCGAAATGTTCGGTGGAGCCGCGATAAACCACTTTTCCCCACGGTTATCCTACCATGGACAATGGTGGGTCATTTCCATAATGGCTTCCACCGTGGCGATTGGTTGCAGCTCGGTGGAGTTTGGTTGGTATACCGAGGAAACTGGTAGATCGCGGTTCCACCGAGCATTGCATTTAGTGAGATCCTAATATCTTATTGTTAGGAAATGGCTGTTTGTGAACGGTTTTCGACCCGTTTTAGCTGGGAAAATAAAGAATCAGAATCCGACCCAGAAGAAACATACAAAGTAAAATGGCGGATGTGGTGATACTTCAGTTTACAGTATATACATGTTGTTCTTATTGGATAGGGCGCCATCCCTCCTGGGTCGGGTTTAATGGTAGTGGTCTGACCACGAAGTTATCGGGCCGGGTTCGGGTGGGTTCCCAAAGTGTTTCTGGCACATCAGGAACCCCCGTCGAGGAGAAGCTTTACCTTTTGTTTATCTTACTGGATATAAAAAACATTCACTTCAGGTCCGAGAACACCAGAAGAAGATCCACGCAATTCCCGTCATCAAGAAGTGGATCGAGGAGAGACCGAAGGGCATCTTCTGATTGTAGTCTATGGAATATTTGTACGCGACAATAAATATGTATTTACTATGTAGATAACAAACGTATGCATATTTCACCAAAACAAGAAATTTCACGTAAACGTAAGGTGCTGCACAATTGGAATATCTGGCACTATCCACATTTAAAAAGATCGAAAATGCGACTTGTTTGTCAATTAAGGAAGCCAAAAATAGTGAAACAGTTTTAATGGAGATGAGATGCTTATGAGATAATCTACGGTACTGGCTGATATCGTACATCTAACAATAAGGTTGTTTTTTGCACACTCACAGAACGTTGCTACGGTACCTACATAATTTGCATACGACCAACTAAGGTTTCACTCTGTAGAACTCAGAGATATGCAAATTGGAGTTGCAATGTCTCTGCGTGCTGTGACACTGTCAGTCATACACCGACATGTCACATTTCTATATTTTTAAAACGCGATGACCCTCTTGTGGTAAGGCGCTGGAAACGGGGTACCTATTGAACATTTAGGTTCTCAAACGAAGTGTTTTCTATGTTAAGGTACTCAAAAACGGGGTGACCTGGCGTTGCCAATGAGGTTGTTGTCGATGTGTATGCTATCAGTGTTTTCAGGTGGCGAAATCAGTAACCGATTCAAACTACCAATAAGTTTCTTGCATTCACCAACTTCTAACGGAACATTTTTTTTTGACGATGAATCTCAAACCATCCCTCGTCATGTACAATATTTGTTGAATTACATGTCTTACAATTAGTACCCAAATACATAACAGTTTACAACAACATAAAGGATCCAGCTTCATCTTTTTATGTAAGAGAAGATCCAATTGCATGTAGGCGTTTGTAACTTTGTAAGTTGTAACCGTTGGTAGCCTAGGTGGCTGTTCAAACGCACTTTACTGACAATGAGAGCACTATCTGCGCTGGCTAAAATAGCGAAAAATCTTGAATTTGCGTATTCCCATTGTTACTGGGTACGAAGCATTTGCATTCGTATGCAAATTAGGGTACTGTAGACCGGCAGAAGCAACATCCTGTGATCTCTGTAATGCACGCGTGATATGCTCCTCCCCCACCCTCTCCTCTATTTATTTAGCACTTTGTTCACCTGAACTGTACAATATGAACAACTGTACCAGAGATCATTCTTAAAAACATTCCATTGTATCACAACGTTTCACGATCAGCTAATCAACGAATTGACATTCAAAACACAAAGGTATTTGATAGAGTTGGCAATGCGACACTTTTCGATAATTTTTCGACACTTAAACCGATTCAGCAAATAGTACATTCTCCACTCTTACGACACATTTGTTCAAGCTATAAAATGTCGAATAAAGTGTCGCAAAATTTCGATTAAACAAATACTCAACTGCTGGTATATGTAACTAATTGTAAGATGGGCAAAGATTAACACTTTTTTCCTGGAATGTACATAGGACACGACGTAAACATATATACACATGCGAAACACGTATGTTGCAAGATAAAGCAGTATTAATGACATACCTGACTCCTGTACAAATATCCGACTGTTGCTGCATGACCATATCTTATTGCTAGGTTTCTTTTCGATTACACAATTTAGCGAAAGTAGGCAAATTTTTGCAAATCTAACAGTTTCGCATGCTTGAGAGCCCATGTAAACGATGAAAAAATTGAATATCATTACAAAATTGAATGTATTTAGCGACAGTCGGACATTTATACAGAACGGAGTCAGGTATGCCAACAGCAACTCTAGAACATGAATTATCTTTTCATCCCCTCCGACAACTCTCTATTCGCTTGACGACAGTTTCCAAATCGTGGCCTATCATGGAATCTCGGGACACTTTCCTTCCGTTTGAGGGTGATCTCGACGCATACGCTCACGAAAAAGATGCAGTGCATGATCGAACCTGCAGTCGGTGGAAAGACTTATGAAACTATTTGGAAAGTTTTCCAGTCTTATCTAGAAGTGATAAACGGGCAACCAAAATGTGTGAGATTTTGGTTGACATGTGCATAGCTTGTTAGCTGTCAGCATTGGTACTATTGGCATATCTGACTCTGTTCCATACAAATATCCGACTGTTGCTGCATTGTCAATTTTGCATGTGTATTCAAACTTTTCACAATTCATAACAGGCTCATAAGCTTGTAAAACGGCACACCGTTTAAAAAATTTGGATACCTTAGCAAATGTGTGCATTTGGAAGGAAACCTAACAATAAAATCCCATTATAAAGCGACAGCCGGATATTTGTACAGAACGGAGTCAGATAAACCAATAATATATATGTGGCTTTTTCATAACACAACGTGCGGAATTGTTTGGCGGACATTGCAATGCACATTGGAAGAAACACATATTTGGTCAACTGACCTCTTCCGATTCATTATCGTCACATCGAAGTTCTGCTTCGCCACGCTCTGGCCTTTCTTGCGCATTCCTCGATGGAACACGTACAAGTCGTTCACCAGTGCGAATTTGTAGCCGGCACGGCACATCTCCCAGCTCTGCAGGGAAAATACATCACAATGTTTGAATCTTTTCCCCGCCATTCCGGAAATGCCTATGTCACGTTTAGGTAGTATGGGAGAGGTTCTTGTAATCGTATATGAATGAGAGGAAGCGACATGCTGTGATTTTCTAACAATCAGTTAAAGAAGAAAGTCGGGAGAGGTGAGCAGTGACCGTGGCTTCACTACGAAGGGTTATTTTTCTTTGAGTCCTTGTCTTTATGGTTGTGCGTAAAATAGGCACTGTAGACCAACGGAGGCAAATACTGTGTGCAGCCAAGGAGGCATTTATTATTGAATGCAAATTTGGTACAATAGATGAACGGAAGCAACATGCAATACGTAGCCAAGGAAACTGTCCTACCAGCACGGTATTTGTGCCCACGCGATAGGGAAAGTTTTCGTCGTGAAAGGGAATGCTGGGCAGCGAGACAAAGCGCGGTTCCCAGTCAAAGCGAGTGTACCTGAATCGTGGCATTCGTGACCATACTTTATGTTATTTATTCTTTATTCAATCCGACCAAGGTCACTGGGTAACAGGCAATGACACGGACACTACTTGTTCTTGGAATATTTGATTAGTAATGTATTGTAAATCCTTGTATGAGGAAGGTCTTCATTCGTTGAGCACACGAAATTCAATTTGAATACCTGGCTCCGTTTTGTACAAATACACTATATAAATTCAATATTGTGAGCGTATTCAACTTTTTCACAGTTCAATGCAATTCATGATCTTGTAGAACGGTATAGGTTTGCATAGAATTTGAATACTTGGACATTATGTGTAATTGGAAAGAAACCTAACAATAAGATTTGTTCATACAGTGACAGTCGGATATTTGTACAGAACGGAGTCAGGTAAGCCAATAGTAACTCACGGTATGTTGGCGATCGATATTGTAGTGTTGTCGAAGTTTTCTTTTGTCGCAAACCATTGTTCCTCGCCTGAATATTGGTCATACCTATTAGCAATGCAATATGATAACCCATTTTGTTTCTCCGAAAAAAAGAACCTTCAAATAAGCCTTGAGTACTTAAAGGGGGCCGGAATCCGTCAGTTTATCGAGAAATTTGCTTATGTGGATTCCCTAAACACCAAAGTGGCGGGTGAATAAAACACTCGTTATGAATACATTCTTTGCGAATGAAATGACGGTTTCCGGCCTTTAAGACCTTTATTTCCACTTCTTAGAAGTGAATTCTCGGACCGTGAATTCCGTGAATTCCGTGAAACCGTGAATTCTCGGAGGCAAAAACCGTAATGTAGAATAATAATATCCGTAGTTAGACATTCATCACCCATATGGGGGAACTCCCGGGTTTTCGTTCCCCATAAGGGAAGAAGGCGTATGTATACGAAAATTTACGTATACGATACTAACAATAAAAAGCGTAAAATTGTCCGAAATTCTCATTGAACAACCTTCAATTGCATGCGAATCGTAGACGTATTTATGGAACGTGACTGCTTGTCCTTTGGCAATCAACTCTTTCAAGTCCGCTTTGGTTCGTGGCAGGCTAAAACATACTTACTATTGCCTTACCTGACTCCGTTCTGTACAAATATGCGACTGTCGATTTATAATGGTATCTTATTGTTAGGATTCTTTTCAATTACCCATATTTGCCAACGTATTCAAAGTTTTCACAAACCTATGTCATTTCATAAGCTTGTGAACCTGTACTGAATTGCGAAAAACTTCAATACGCTCACAAAATTGAATATATGTATAATGACAGTCGGATATTTGTACAGAACGGAGTCAGATAAGCCAATAGTACACTCAAGGGAACTGTCAGTATCAAGTATTGTATTATTATAGTTCAAAATAGCATTAATGCAGTTAGAAAAAAACATACCTTATGACATTTTCGTCGATTTCGTATATGCGGAAAACGAGAACTCGTAGCGGATTCTTTGTGAGTTCTCGCTCCGCTGCTTGTCTCATCCTTGGTTCGAAATTCTGGCTGTAGAACAAATCGGCGTCGCTCATGATAATAAATTTCGTGCTGGCAAACTGAAAATACACGAAAAAGATGTGGCGTACTTTTGGTGCACCATGATGCACCGCACCCAAGTTCGTGTTCTAACAACGATCCCCGGCAGCGTCCCTACCCAACCAAGGTGTCATCCCTCCGGCAATTGGTAGTGACAGTGTTACAAAAAAGTATTCGGTCTGTGTGAATGCTTAGGCAATTTTGGACTTATTAGCCACACACGAAGTCCTGACCCTCTCAGGACTTCCCGGCAGTCGAAATGCCTTGAAGCTTTGGTTTTGCTCTTGTTTTGCTTTACTGTACTCAAGGCTCTATGTACATACTATTGAAATACTTGACTCCGTTCCATACAAATATCCGACTGTCATTATATATCCAATTTTATGTGTGTATTCATGTTTTTGCACAATTCAGAACAGGTTCATAAGCTTGTGAAATGACACAGGTTTGTGAAAATTTGAATACTTTGACAAATATGGGTAATTGGAAAGAAACCTAACGATAAGATACCATTATAAATCGACAGTCGGATCAGAACGGAGTCAGATAAGCCAATAGTATATATGTTTTTCTTGTCAATGTTAACAATAAGAAACAGGCAGCAAAATATATTATACCATTCTTGCAGTGTTCCGTGCTAGGTTCATCGGATACTTGGCTATAGTATTCAAGTCAGGTTGACGTCTCTCCGAGCAGTTTCTCGTCTTCATCACAGTGGCAGACGCTATCGCTTCTGGCGGGTGGCATCCACTGCCGGTTTTCTGTAGTTGTTTATGATCATATTGTTGCTTATTATTGTAAGAATCTTATTGTTAGTAAAGATACGTGTATTAATCATTGACCTTTTCGTATGCCTTTTTTTGTTTCTTAAGCTCTGAAACAGAAGCAGGGTTAAATGTTATAAATGGTTCGGATCTATTCCACATAACAAGCATTCAAGTCCGCGAAAGAGCTCATTGTCAGAGAGGCGATTTTTGTCGTTGCCCACTAGCGGGGGTTGGAATGCCTTTATCTGATCGCTAAGTGGTAAGATGGACCCGTTGTTCCAGTGTTACAATGTATACTTATCAAGAAAGAGATAACGAACATAAAGACAAGCATAATTACGCCGCCCAATAAAAGAACTGCCTATACTATAAGAACCGCCCGAATAAAAACCCTAGAACAATGCTCGCTAATTTGATTATCCTCTGTCCGAGGGTTCTTATCCAGGCAGTTCGTATAGTAATTTGTTACAGTAATCTAATTAGCTCTCTTGTTAGAGTTGACTAAAACCACTACTCAGTGTATAAGGTCCCTGGAAACCTAACTGGAAAGGTCACTGGAAAAAGGAAAGTTTAAAAAACATCGTATCGTAAGAAGAATCCGAACCTTGTAGAGGAAGTGGACGCTGAGCTGGGTAAAGTTGTGGCGATTAAGCATCTCACTAATCTGAATGGAGCTTTTCGTTTTTTTACATACACATGTGAAGCTTGTCTCCCTCTTGTACTACTTTAGATTTAAAAATGAACTGAGAAAACCTGACCTCGTGATGTATACAACCGTACTGTTGATTGACATCATCGATGACAACTGCAAGGGATACAGGAGCATTCCAATTTTCGATCTGGAAAGATTCAGTTAGTTAGTCAGTAATAGACATAGCTTTTACAAATAAAATATAAAATAACATATTGTTAGGGTTCTAAGAACGAAGAATATGCTAGCAAATCTGTGTACTGTCATGACCATTTTTACACAATACATCATGCAGGCTCATATTATTGGTTTATCTGACTCCGTTCTATACCAATATCCGACTATCACAGTATGATCAAATCTTATTGTTAGGATTCTTTCAATTAGACAAATCTGCAGAAAAAGTGTTTAATATTTTTCGCAATCCTATGCCGTCTCCCAAGCTTTGAAACTCTAATGAATTGTGAACGGTTTAAATACGATTATAAAACTGAATATATAGCGACAATCGGACATTTGTACAGAACGGAGTCAGATATGCCAATAGATTGGCATACCTAACTGCAATCTGTACGAATATTCGACTGAGGTATTCCAATAGTACCTGTTCGGCAATTGAAGGTGAGAAATAGTAGGCGGAGATGTGCAGAATCAGAGTGATTCGGTCGAAAGGGACGGTCGCCCGATAGACATTCCCGATGCGACACCAGATCTCATCGTCACGGATGAAGTGAGGTGTCGGGGGGTTCGGTGGTTGCGGATTCTCGAAGTTTCTGGATGAACGCACATAAAATCACTTCCAATAGGCATTTTTCCAAACCCTAGCCATTTTAAATAATTCTAAAGAACACAGTGCTCTACACCAATTTCAGGGCATCACCTCGGGAACCCCGTAAGCAACGTCTCCTATAAGTGTTGGAGACCTGAGACCTTCAACCTTGGAAACAATTAATGAAATGAAATGAAATATTGGTCATAGCATGTTGAGATAGTGTAAGTCCCGCCGATTCAAAAATTTGCACATGCCTTGATTATAGCGCTATTAACACATCTTTTTGCGAAGGAAATGACGGTTTCCGCTCAGAAAAAATAACCCTCAAATAAGCCTGAAAGGTGCTTGAAGGTTTATAACCCTCATTTTCTCCCGTGTTAAAGATGCCGACTATAAATTGCATACAGTTTTAGAAAGCGAGGGTTTACGACACTGCAATTCGTAGTCACACAAAAAGTAATCGGTCTGGCGAAATGGTGGGCATTCCGGACTTAAATGCCCCACAACGGCCCGGCTCCCTCGGTTATCGTCCCGCAGGCTATACGGCCTTGAATCCGGAAAACTTTACTTTATAACACTGCAGCATTAAACAATGAATAAAACCCTCAAAATTAAGGGTTATTTTTCTGTGCGCGACCTTGTTTAAAAACACTTCAACGACTCACTCTTCGCTAGCGTCCTGTATATAAAGTAATCGGTGCAACAATAACGTGAGGAGACCACCACAGACACAACATTTCAGAATCGTGGGCAGATTACTGACGCCGAATCGGTAGTATGCCATACCGTACACCTGTCACAGGTTCTGCCACCGGTCTACCGTGCCTTAATTGTATACACCATTACAAAAGATCCTATCTGATAGAGAACAAAGGATTACGCAAATTTAGGACCGGCGGAAGTCTCATTGTCTCAGTAACAGTAACAGTGCTCACATAAAAAACCCTTAAAAAACCTTATTACGATGTTTCGGGTGGGCCCATTTTTGAAAATGGGCAAGTTTTCATATGCCACTAACTTGCCCATTTTTAGACCACTAATGGTGGGTCAAAGGATGGGAAGTTAATGGTAACGGAAACTTGCCCATTTTCAAAAAAAAAAAAGGAAACATCCGAAATACCGGAGCGTTGACTTTCCTGAAGACAATTTCATATTACGAGCGACCTAATCGTGTAAGATGGCCAGTTAACTTACAACGTTGACTACTTGGTGTTAATTGTAACGTGTTTGTTATGTATGACACATACATAGATCACCAAAAAAATGTCTCCATGCAGAATACAGCAACACGCACGATATTCGATAAAAGCCGACAAGTACCACTACTGACACATTAAACAGCAACAGTTCCATAGCCAATGGCACCGCGACCAATGGCACCAGTGGCACCAACGAATGGCTTGGCACCAATCAGATAGCGCGGATCGGTCGGAGCCTCACCTTTTTGACACTTTGAAGATTTTTCTGAAACCGGTTTGGATATGTTACATGATCCACGTGTAGACGATTGAGGGCTCTATTCGAAAAAAACCTTATTTGAACACAAGTTCACAAGTTTGTGAAATATTCAGAGAAAAATAACCCTCAAATAAGCCTGCAAACTGCTTAAGGGTCTATAACCCTCATTTTTTCGATAGGATTACGAAATACTTAACACTGAAAAAAATGAGGGTTCCTTGAGCAGTTTGTAGGCTCATTTGAGGGTTATTTTTCTCTGATTAGTAGAAAAAAAAGATACTCTACTGCATCACGCAGTCTTCCACCGACTCCAAATTTGTTGTGAAATAGCATAGGTTTGCGAAGAATTTGAATATTTTGGCAAATTTGGTAATTGAATCGTATAACAATCACATTTAATCATGCAGTGACAGACGGAAACTTGTGCATAACGGAGTCAGATATGCCAATAGTAAGTACTCCTTCGTGCGTGCGCGGCCGGAGAGCCTGGACATTCTCTGCGCTCTCTCCTGCTCTCCCGGCCATCGTCTTCCACAACACGAAGAGGGTCCCCCCTTAGGCCATCTTCTGGTCAAGGGAACCTTCATCCCACCCTCTCTGAACTACACTTCAACATCACCACCACAAAGGGGAGCCGTGAGCTTTCAAGGGTAGCAAGGAATGACGGGATGCTGCCAATTAGATCGGCATCCGATGGTAGAAGCCGGTGGTGTGGCTCCATCGTCTATCACCGAATAGCGAGTGGTCGAGAGGAAGCTGTACAACCAATGGAAACCGAGGATACAAGTGGATTTTGTTTGTTTGTGATAATTAATAATTAATTTATATTTTAATTATTATTAATTACTACAGTTCCTTATTCGGTTTATTATGTTGATCTATTGGAAGATGTCCAATGCGCCTTTTTTCGTTGTGCTTTTCAGCATTACCATGCTACATACACTTCTTATCTTGATCGTTGCGACCAATTTGGTCCCCAAACCCAGGAAACCGATCTCGTTCTTCTTATCGAATGATCCATAAACTTGTAGACCTTCCATATACCCAAAAAAAAATTAGGTGTTTGATATTTTACTTATTAATCATTACAATTACTTATTCGGTTTTGCGTATTGTTAGCGACAAAAAAACCGTTTCAGATGTGTGGGCGTGGCCACCACACACGAGAACGTTTCAGGTCGGTCGAAAAGAACCCTGTTCAAGGGATTTGAAAGAGCTGCTCTCGAAACCCTGTTCCACGGGGATATGTAGATATGTATCAAGCATGGGGCACGGCTTCGATCCCCGACAACGTCCCCACTCAACCAAAGTGTCAGTACCAAAAGCATTATAAAATATGACTCATCTATACTGGCACAGCCTAAGCACAAAACTACATTTATATGATATAGGAACTATTGGATTCAATAGGGTTGTTGTGGTGTGTGGCAGGAGGGACTCTATATCGTGCATAAGAGGGTTCAATCTCCGGAAACGTCCATAACCATCCAAAATGTTATTTCTTAGGGGTGGGCAAATGATAGTGGAATCTTCATGGAAAGCAATCGGGCAGTCCTATTTTCTTATCTGACTCCGTTCTGTACAAATATCCGACTGTCACTGTATGACTGCATCTTATTGTTAAGTTTCTTTCAAATTACACAAATTAACCAAGTACTCAATTACTATGCAAACCTATACCGTTCTACAAGATCATGAATTGCATTGAACTGTGAAAAAGTTGAATACGCTCACAATATTGAATTTATATAGTGACAGTCGGATATTTGTACAGATCGGAGTCAGATTAGCCACTAATATGTATATGCAACTGTGCTCCTAATCGACGTCCTGACGCTCTCAGAAGCTCCTATAGGCAAAATACTTGATACGGAAGACTCTGTTGTTTTTTTTTGCTCTACTTGAGATCCAACATACCATTAAAATACCCGACTCCGTCCTGTCCAAATATCTGTGTTTGTGTGTTTTCAATCTAATTCTAACACTGCGTTGAGGAAGGAGTAAACTCACTTTTTTGAGTACTATGTCCACGTTAACCACAGCTTATCTTGAGTGTGATTGAGACTTCTTAGTGATAGAAATGTATATTGGGTGTTTTGTGAGGTTTGAAAGACCGAAAAATGAGCAAAATCATCAGAAAATAACACATGACTATGCCCTGTTTTTTCATGTTTCACAGTAAGCATAAGGCTATTTGAACATATTGAAAAGTGAGTTTACTCGTTCTTTAACTCATGGGCTGAGCAAGAGAACGCATCCATGACCAAGCATCAGCTTTATCTTTGCGCTGGCTGGGATCGTCGTTGGCGATAGCGCCGACAGGAAATTCTTTCCATAAGCTGGGAGCAATCAGATATCGGTGGTCTCTTAGGGGATTCGCCACCACGGACGCACTCCGTGGAAAGATCTCTTTCTCTCTGGAAGATGTTCGTATGAAAAGGGAACTCTGCTGGACAGATGCAGAAATGCAGATTGTACCACAGCATGCTGCTTTCGCTGGTCTACAGTAACTCATTTGCATACGATAACGAAGGCTTTAAAGACGGAATACCAGGACAATTATTTGTTGCATTTCCAGCCACATCTCCGTTTTGACCAAATACTAAAAGAAGTGTTACTAGCACTAAGTAGGGCAAAATTCACTTGCTGTTTTCAAATAAGTTTATATGATTTGCGACACAATCATTCAAATAAAAATAATGTTTGAATTTCGCGGGTTCGCCTGCTTTTTGCCTGCATTTTCAGGCTGTTTTCTTTTGCTCATATCTCAGCCGCGAACGATAAAACGTCACGTTCAGATAGTGAAACTTCTGTCGGTCTCAACTCATCTATGTACTGACAACAAGTTGTTCATTATCTTTCTTGAGATGAACGAACATGCCTCTTATATTTTCGAGTGCCTAGTCAAAGGAGGCCGAAAACCGTTGAGAGGCAAAAACTACCATTTTCTTATACATAGAAGTTGCGGGTATCCGGAGATCTTTGTTTTTTGAAACATACCCATATTTCTCCCCATTATTATCACACACATACGTCATGTGTCGTATAAATGAATGAATACCATAGTCTTCATATAGCTAATTGTAAGAAGGGGTCACATACTTATTCATCATATAAAAAAAATGTTTGAATCATTTGCATAGAACACTACAAATACATACATATATACACGTGCCGAACTCGTATGCTACAATATAAAGCAGTAACTCCAGAACATGAATGATTTGCGCATTCCTCCATTCACAATTCGCCTGACGATGGTCTCCAAATAGTGGCCTATCGATGAATCTCCGGGCACTTTCCCTCCGTTTGAGGATGATCTCGACGCATACGTTCGCGAAACAACAGTAGTGCTTGATCGAACCTTAAAGAAGGAGTGAACGCACTTGTTCACTATGCCCGAACAGTCTTATGTTTACGGTGAAACACGAATTAATAGGGCATAGTTATGTGATATTTTTGCATGATTTTCGGTCTTTCAAAAATTATAAAACACTCAATTGGCATTTGTGTCACTAAAGAAGCTACTGAAGTGTCAAGCACACCCAGAGCAAGCTATGGTTAACGGGGACATAGCACTTTAAAAAGTGAGTTTACGCCTTCTTTAAGTGGAAAGATTAAGGGAAATGTAATAGAACGTGTAAAAATAAAACAAAATAACACAATTTTGTTGCAGAAACAGAGATGGTGTGTGGAAATACGAGAGACTTAGCCTTTGCCTTTTTGGTATGTGGGAAAAGAATGTGCATGTTTGTTGTTGGCATGCGCAACTTTTACTTACAATTAGCTTGCTGGCTGGAAGTTGTAAGTAGCTTTCACAGCAAAAGAACACATGAGTATCGTTCGTTGCGAGTTGAGGAATTATTGGGGGATATATTTTTTTTTGGAAGACATATTTGGCCAGTTAAAGGTAAAGGCAAAGTTTTTCCCGTAATCAGAGGGATTCCACGACGGCGGTTCCTGATGTGCCAGGAACACTTTGGGCAATTTAAGGCCGGTGGATCCCACCCGAACCCGGCCAACTGACCTCTCGAGGTTCATTATCGTCACATCGAAGTTCTCTTTTGCAGTGCTCTGGTCTTTCTTGCGCATTCCTCGATGGAAAACGTACAGATCGTTCACCAATGCGAATTTGTAGCCGGCACGGCACATTTCCCAGCTCTGCAGGAAAATACATCATAATTTTTGAATCGTTTCTTTCGCGCCATTCCGAAAATGCCTATATCGCGTTTGTTCTTTTGAATACCACGTTGTTTAAATTAAGTATAATACAAGTGTAGTATAAGTATGTAAATTAAGTAATAAGCTGTGCTAGTGAAACGTGCGCCCGACAGAGATTCCACAGATCAAACGTATATACCTTTGTTGTCGTAAGCAAATTAGATATTGTAGATCAGTGGAAGCAAAATACTGTGTGTGTGAAGCCAAAGAAAATGTCCTACCAGAACAGTGTTCGTGCGCACGCGATATGGAATGTTTTCATCGTGGAAGGGTATGCTGGGCAAGGAGACGAAACGAGGTTCCCAGTCGAAGCGAGTGTACCTGGATCGAGTGGGATTCGTGGCCAAAATTTTTCTTGGGGTATTTGGTCACTATTTATAATATTATAATAGATTGTAAGTATATTTATGATAATACATTGTAATACATTGTAAGTTTATTTATTATAATACATTGTAAGTATAGTCAGGGGAGACGTAGGAGGACATTTACCCTGGTTGGACACGAGAAAGTGTATTTAATCAAAAATGCGGAAAAAAATGAATGTGTTAGCAAATTTGAAAACCATAACAATTAGATGTGTATGTACATAGAGTGACAGCCGGCTTTTTGAACAGAACAGAGTTGAGTATTTCAAGGGTAACGTACGGTATATCCGGTATCGATATTATTGTGTTCTTGAAGTTCTCCTTTGTCGCAAGCCATTGCTCCTCACCTGAACATTGACAGTTGAACTTGTATAGAATTTCCCGAAGCTTGAAACAATTTTACAGGTTGTACACAGCGTGACGCATGTCCACACGTCACATGCGGACAGCGGGTCATTTTATGTTCCATAAAGCAACAAGTAGACAGGAGTGGGTGAGAAGCCAAGTTATGGTTCTCCGGAATCAAGGCTTATGCGTCTGCGGGGGGTCCCGAGGTTTCCTGACAAAGGTCAAGAAACGAGGAGGCCAGAATGGTTGAGTTCCTTGGTAAGCCATATGAAAAGGTAGGCACCTCGGCTTGCTATTCAGGGTATGCGCAATTTTTAAAACCGTTCTCGAAATTCGTATTGTCAATGAACAACCTTCAATCCCATGAGCATCGTAGACGTGTTTATGGAAAGTCACTGCCTGTCCATTAGCAATCAACTCTTTCAGGTCCGCTTTTGTTCGTGGTAGGCTTAAAAAAACTTATACTTATTATGTACTCACATTTATATTATAAAGTTTGTCAGTGAAAGTGCTCTTGGAGGCGAAAAATCCCCCCTTATAAACTTATACAGTACCGTGCACAATTCTATTGACAAAGCCTTTTTTAGCCATAATTTGTGTTGTGAGTGAGCTAGAAAGTTCCCGTTTGGCAATGATACATGAAGTAGGCCTACCTGAATATGAAGGGAAGGGGGATTCATTTCGACTTGATCTAACCGAATTATCGATTGATTTGTGAAATTGCTAAATATGTTATTTGCGCTTTTTGCGTTTAGGAGGATTTTGAGAACAAATTTCTCAAGCAACACCAGTAAATTGTGCTCTACTTTCATTGAAGAGATGTTTGAGCATACGTCTGACTACTTTTCATTATTCTTGGTCTCTTATTTGGCGCCCGGGACGCCGTGGTAGACACCCTACTTTGTGCTGATTAAATGAAAATTTATGTGCCTATGGAAGAGATATCAAGAAGAAATTCTCAAGCCTGTGTGCTACTGATGAGTCGTATAAACTCTGAAAATTTCAGCTTTCTAGCTCTCCTAGAACTTCTTATACGTATTATACGCATATTGGCACCTAAGCTGTTCTGGCGCCAGGTCGCGCCACGGGGCGGAATGTGAGAAGTGAAACTTGAAAATTCTCTGGTAAATAGCTGTCATGTATACCTACACCAAGCATGTGTTCCTATCTTTATAGCACAACCTGTTCTTCAAAAATTTTTGTTTATATATAAACCGTACCATGAACAGGTCAAATTCAATACAAATTTGCTGTTTATTTCACCGCAACTACTGCAATTAATGTGTTCCAAACATCTAGTTGTGATATGATGAAACGAGCACATGCGTAATGTAGGTACTCATCGTAGCTATAAACCAGCCAATCTTCCAGGTTCATGTCTCACATTCCGCCCTGTGGCGCGCCTTGGCGCCAGAACAGCCTAGGTGGCAATAAGCGCATCATGCGTATAAGAAATTCTAGGTGAGCTAGAAAGCTGAAATTTTCAGGGTTTATACAACTCATCGGTAGCACACAGGCCCGAAAATATCTTCTTGATATCTCTTTGATAGGCACACAAATTTGCATTTTATCAGCACAAAGTAGGGTGTCTACCACGGCGTCCCGGGCGCCAAAGAAGGGTCCCAGGACAACGAAAAGTAGTCAGGCGTGTGCACAAATATCTCTTCTATGAAAGTAGATCACAATATACTGGTGTTGCTTAAGAAATTTCTTCTCAAAATCCTCCTAAACACAAAAGGCGCAAATATCATATTTTGCAATTTCACAAATCAATCGATAATTCGGTTAGATCAAGTCGAAATGAATCCTCCTTCCCTACATATTCATGTAGGCCTGCTTCATGTATAATTGCCAAACGGGAACTTTCTAGCTCACTCACAACACAAATTATGGCTAAAAAAGGCTTTGTCAATAGAATTGTGCACGGTACTGTATATACGTAGATATAAACACATTTCTGCCACAACGAAATAACGTTTTCACAGGTTCCTTAGAAACGTGCATCTTATTGTTAGTCAACTGTGGATTGGGCAAGATCGCGTAGATCAAAAAAGGCATTTTGAAAATTCCTAAAACAAACCTAACAACATTTTCGTCAATTTCGTATATTCGAAAAACGAGAACTCGCAACGGATTCTTTGTGAGTTCTCGCTCCGCCGCTTGTCTCATCCTCGGCTCAAAATTTACGCTGTAGAACAAATCGGCGTCACTGATGACGATGAATTTCGTGGTAGCAAACTGAAAATAGGAAAAAAACAGATATTGTACAATTTCCACATTTGCAAGTTAGTAAACACTTGGTGGACCATTATATACTTCACACTCGTGTTCTGATAAGGAAACAATCAGTGAGACGGACTTTGACTAGTGCACAAACTCAATGTAAGCCCTTTTTAGGCAAAAGGGGCCGGAAGCGCCGAATTCTCGGAGGCAAAGCCACCATTTCCTTATATGTGTATACGCCCTCACAGACTTGGTGGGCAAAAACACAGAAGTTGCAGGTAAAAAGCAACGGTTTTGCTCCTTTAATCCTAACAATAAGATTCAGTACACCAAAGCACATACCATTCTGGCCGTGTTTCGTGCGAGATTCATAGGATACTTGGCGATTGTATTCAAGTCAGGTTGATGTCTCTCGGAGCAGTTCCTCGTCGTCATCGCAGTGGAGGACGCGACTGTTTCTGGCGGCTGACATTCACTGCCCGTTTTCTGTAAAAAGTAAAAAGTAATAATAATATTAAAGTTTTTCTTAAAGGTGTTTCATTGTAAGACAACTACTCTTATAGAAGTCATAGAGCTCTTACAATTTAATAAATTCACACATTCGTATTTCAATTTATAGTATAATACGATTACGTAATTAATACAAAAAAAATGAACTCATCAGAAAGTATTGTTACTTATTGTTAGTAAAAACGTTATATGTATATCATTGATGTTCTCCTTGTGCCTTTTTGCTTCTTTGGACAGAATTTATAAACCAAAAATTCATAAAGACGAAAAACGTTATTAATATTTTGGATCTGTTTCATCTAACAAGAGATCTCAAGTCCGAGAAAGATCTCAGGCATGCGATTTTTTTAGTCGTTTCCCACTAGCTCGGGATTTGGAATGCCGTTATCTGATCGCAAGATGGTGAGTTTGGTCTGTCGCTTCAATGAGGTCTCCAGACTGCACTTGTCAAAGGACAATACACACAAAAACTCGCATACTATTGGAATATTTGACTCCGTTCTGTACAAATATCCGACTGTCGGCATATAGTCAGTTTTATAAACGTATTCGAACTGTTCACAGTTCACTACAGCTTGAAAGCATGGGAGACGGTTCAGGATTGCGAAAAATTTCAATACATTAGCAAATTTGCGCAATTGGAAAGAAACCTAACAATAAGATACCACTATAAATCGACTTTCGGATATTTGTACAGAACGGAGTCAGGTAAGCAAATAGTAGCTTGTCACAGTAATCTAATTAAGTCTATTGTTCGGATTGGCTCCAATAACGGTTAGATAATTCTCCTACCTTATTGTTAGAACAAAACATCTCTTTCGGGGTTGCTATCTTCTTCTATAGAGTCATGTTCATTGTGATCTCCTTATCAAAAAGAGTAAATTTCAATAAGAATATTTTATTATATATAAAAATCCGAACCTTGTAGAGATAGTGGACGCTGAGCTGCGTAAAGTTGTACCGATTGATCATCTTACCAATCTAAAGGTAGTTGATGAGTATTATCAGAGCAAGTCGTATTGGAATGTTCAATTTACAAAATGTTGCTGACTATGAGCAGGAACATGTACAATTGACTTACCTGACTCCGTTCTGTACAAATATCCGACTGTCGATTTATGATGGTATCTTATTGTTAGGTTT
>JACMIJ010000263.1:0-20617 GCA_014805365.1 Koerneria luziae | reverse complement strand
AGATCCGGACAGTCATCGCGCACCGGGAGATACCGCAGCTGGCGGGCACCTAGACACCAACATTCAGTTGTGCTTCTACTCATGAAAGGCAAATGGTTAGCGGGAATAGTGTACGATAAGGTTCCTTTCGGCGCTCACCGATGTTGTCTCGAAGATCGGTGTGCAGAGGACAGTCCGCAGTGCACTTCTCCATGCGGAAGTCTGGGGGCGCTTCTAAACGATACCGCTTAGCCGTTCTGGATACTAGTAGTAAATGTCTCAGGAGAGAATACCTCTAGAAAGGTAGCTTGACTGAACATAAATAGGCAAGTCTCACGAACACCCACCTTCGTCGATGCTTTCAAGGACTTGCACGTTGCCTTGGTGTGGAACTGCGTATATCGCTTCGTCGGCGTGATCTTGAAAAAAACGCATGGATTAATATATGTATGCTCAATGGAAGCAAAATAGTACGTATTACAAGAATCGCTCAGATAGAGCGATGACATATTTGTGGGAATAAAGTTCCTGTCATGTGGCCAAACCTTCGATTTTGGAAATGTCCTCCGGAGTCTCTTCGTTGACGACGTGCAGGTTCATCGTCGGCTTGCGGAGGTAGTTTGGTCCATGGACCTCATCCGCCGGTACCTCGGGATAAACTCTGCCATATGGACTCGACCACTTCATGCCGGTGTGCCAGTACAGTACACCTACAGTACACCTTTAAGCTCTGTTAAACCGTATTTTCAGGTATAAAAAGAGCAAACAAAGGGAATAACTTGGGATAACTGTTCGCTTTTGCTAGTGAAACACAGAACGGCCATATCACAGAAACCACGGGCTGGCAAAATGAGCAATCAAAAGGAGAGGAGGACAGCAGACAAGTCGAGACGGGCATACATATGATCTGGCCAATCACAAGTAATACCAAAGACCAATCAAAGCCGGCCTGCAAAATACTGCTTCCACAAGCATGTGTTTGTTGGTTGGAAAACGGCCTACTCACGTATTCCGCTTGTACTCAACATGGAAATACTGCTTCGAATTGGTTCGAATACGTGTACGCATGTAATACATATGTATGTATGCAGATCGACGACACAACGCTTCTTCAATGTAAAGATGCAGAAAAGGACAAAAAAAATGTGAATAGCGTTGATATTGGTCATGCAGCATCATCATAGTGCGACGGACGGCAAAAGGCAGAGAATGTTATTAGCCGTAAATAATGGTTTTCCTGGTTTTATTACGCCATGTCCTCTATCGGATTGTTCGTATTGATGGAATGTGTTGCACCGCCTGTAGCGATGTGTAACCCTAACAATAAGTGAAACAAACATGTGTTAAAACGACACAAATCTGTTCCTTCCGTTCTTATTGCCATGGTTCAGGTAACTCGTGGAAAGGAGACGGGTCAGTTAGTAGGAAGCGGAAAGTCATTCATATGTCCGACCAAATAAGCCAAGGGGCTAAAGAATACGGCTAGTGGTAAGAATCATGTAACCATTTCAAATTCTGCACTGCTTGTTAACCTGAGTCGGTTCAGGACTGTCGACTGGGTATTCAGGCAAAGTAGCTCGTCACATCAACCGTCATGATAAACGAAAATAGTGTGAGGAAGCGAAAACGATAAGGAAAAAAGTTGAATGTGTTTCCGCTTCTACATTAATTTGCATAACATAAGCCATTTTGGATTTTGCATTCCATCATTATTTACCCCTACTTGTCTCATCATTACTAAGTGATCGTGCAACATCGCTTTATCGCTAAAAACAGTACATCCTAGATATCGAAGATTTCCGTTTCTTCCATATACTCTTTTGCACGCACTTCTTCCACGTCCTCTTCCAAGAAGAATCTGACTGCTGAAGAAAAAGAATCGCTTTGTATATTTCACGAAAATTCCAAAGGAACTAACAGAAATCAAATGAAAAGGTAACGATACATTTCTTGCGCTTCCTGCCGTCCAACACTTCTTCGTGGTGTCCCTCCGCACAGAAACAAGATGATTCCTCCATTTCGCCCAAGTGTGTGCTGTCGTTCAGATAACTTGATCGCGCACAATCTAAGTGAGGCTCATGTACATCTTGCATCATAGTTTTTTTTTTCACTCCGTCTTTTTAGTGTGAAAAAAACATTTGCTGATCACAATAACGCTGTGCTACAGATTCTGCATTAATTTGCACCACATGGGCCAGTTTGGTTTTTGAATGCCACCACTATTTATCCTTACCTGTTTCATTATTCCCTTTATCGTCATTGTTCTGACTGCCGTCTTCATAGATGCTGTCACTGAGAGGAAACTTGGGCAGACCACAGTTGAAGTTGTTGCCGACATCAGCAATGCCGTCCTGGAACCATAACGTGCACATGTATTTCGCGAACGAAAACTAACCTCAAGGAGAAAATTGGGAATCGCGACCGCTTCGGTGATCTCGCAGCCATTTTCGATCATTCGACGACAGAGTTCATCGATGTCTGCATTATCTACCCGTTCTGCGTTTCCAGCATTGCCGTTCAGTTCGTCTTCAGCAGCATCTCCAGCAGCTTCGGCCACATTTTCATTGTGGATGTTACCGTTAATGTCCATTCTTCACTCCTATCAAACTAAACAAAAAACATAGTTACGAACAAAAAGAACAAGTGTTGTGTGATAAAACAGGAGAATAATATTCGGCAGAATGGTGATGAGTAATAAGAGGAAGAATACTCGGTTTTTGGGACAATCGGGGGAGACACGAGTAGGAGGCGATTTTTTTCGTGTCTGATCGTGGGCACAACCTCCTTGGCAAATCTTTTCTTCTAGACTAAGGGAAGACATTCTAGTCTACAAAACATGCACATTTTTTTCTTGTTTTTGTCTCCTCGAGGTACAGGAAGTTCTCACCAAGGTAATCTTCGTGGGAGATCCATGTGACGGTATATGATTTTGTCATGTGACGGTATATGATTCCGGTAAGTTCGACACATCGTATTCTCTTCAACACTTGACGCTTTGTGGTAATGCTATTGAAAAGACGAAATCATTTAGCTGTTATACACAACCCTTTGCTCTTCGTTATGTACTGTAGTTAATCATCAGTAATTATTTGTTTTGATAAGCACGACGATTTTGTGATTCATTGTCATATTGCTATAGCTTGTGACTGAAACGAGTCATCGGTATCATCTTTATACAACAAGAAAGTATGGTCTCTGCAATAGACACGATTCGGATGAAGACAAGGAGAGAAACAAATGACAGCAGTCGGTAGAACCGGGGGAGGCGATAAGTGAGGCAAACACATGCAAATCCAGACGACTATCCTCTATGACTAGACACAATGAATGGACTCTGGTACTTCGGATGGGCCCATTTCTGAAAATGGGCAAGTTCTCGTATGCCATTAACTTACCCATTTTCAGACCCAGCATTAGTGGTCTAAAATTGCACAAGTTTCCATTTGAAAACTTGCTCATTTTCAGAAATCGGCCCATCCGAAATACCGGAGAATACAATACCAGGTACACTGGGCAAAGATGTGCGAAAAGCCACATAGAACATATTGCCGTGTTATCCACGTTATCCAGCGTTATGCACCATGTTTGGTTTTCACATTGTATGACAGGCAAAGCTGGAGAAATTGGCATTATGCCAACTTTTCCAAACATGACTATGTTGGATTCTCACGCCTGCATCGATCCAATAGGATTTGATTGTTTCGCCACCCCAATAGATCGGCGTGCATGTTTGCATCAAGTGTGACGGTAATCTGACGAGGCTAACAGTTGATACAGTACATGAAGGAGAATAACACAAAAATAAACAAGATAGTATATACTAAATGCTTTTCAAGCAAAAGCACAAACATTGGCATCGGGTGTTACATATCAAAATGTGAAAAGAATCCAAGACACTGGTTGAGTGGAACAACTCATTGGTTATAAGGGGAAGAGATAGAAATGCTGTTGTGACTATTTACTCCATGGTAAGGCGATAGCGACTAAAAAATATTCTATGTCTCCGAGAGGTGTGGGCAGAATCCAAGACCTGCTACCAATACGGGTAAAAATTACTCGTTCAGGATAGAAAAAGAAAATCCTTGACTAGCAAAACTCTGTTGTTCGCAACAGAAATCCAACAACATATAAAACAACATACATGTTAAGCTGACAAGAACAGAACCAAATGGAATAAGCCTGGAATGATAAACATGTACATGCAGAACAATCCTTGTTTCATTTATGTATCCGCAAACGGTGATGAAGCTATGTATATGGTAGTGAGTGTTTAATATACTTACGAGTATATTCTCAGCACTTATGGGTTGTGTGAAAGTATGAGGAATACATTTAGGCAACGGAGCTTGAGAGACAATTGCATTATTTGACGTTCGTTGTTCGCAGTTGTTTGACGACGTGTTGTAGAGGCCAGGCATATGACTGCAGAAGTATTGTGCTAGTTATACAACCTTTTGCTAATAACTACTTTGTCCAAAAGGAAATTTTGGAATTCCGGTGTTACAAAACATTACAATGGCGCAGTGTGTCCAATCACATGCCTAGCCGTGCTTCTCAGCGCACTTCAAATGATCTCCTCCGGCCTCACTCCAGTCTCATCCAACTTGGAATACTTGGTATCGCTGTCCAGGTATCCTTCGTAGTCGGCGATGGCATTCTGGTCGTCCGTTCGATTCGCGTCCCGCCACGATCGCAGCGAACGCGGACACATCAATCGTTGATTGTCCACGCGACGCGCGCGTTGCAATCGCGCCCTGAAGCGTAATTTTGTCAAAAGAAGTAGTAAACGCTCTTAAACGAACCACGTACCCGGTTAAAGGGGCCCAGAAACCGTGAATCTTTGGAGGCAAAATGCACCATTTCCTTATATAGTTGTCCCCCTCAAAGAAGTTGCGGGTCTCTTATACACACAGTTGTGCTAACACAAAACAACGGTTTCCGGCCACCTTTAATATAGATTAAGTTGGACGTCTATGGCATTTCTGCAGGTTATTATTTAGTGACATAAATACCAATTAGATGTTTTATGAGACCCGAAAGACCAAAAATAGTGCATAAAGGTTAATGAAGAAGAATAAAAGTTAACGTAAACGTTTGACGTCGAAAGTAGATTAGGTCTGCCAATCATTTATTATTGTTACATTAGTTTATTTCCGGAGAACATTGAACAAATTACTATGCACGTACCAATGTCGGATAGCAACCGCCGCGGAGGTGAATGAGAGGAGACCCGCGATTGACACCAGGAACAACCCGGGGCCTATCGAAACCTGAAAGATCCTTACTTGTTGTAATGCTGCAAGCATTTCTGACATATGTCAGAGTGAGGAGTATGTCAAGTGTCATGTCAGAGAACCAACAGTTCAATGGGAAAAACGCAACGGACCTCATCGCCCGGCCGCATTGCCGTCACTTCTGCCTGTGCCAGAAGCGCGCTTATGCATGCGATCAGCGTCAGCACCACTGAAAGTGGAACGGTTTATGTGCAATATCAGTCAACTGGCTATTCTCTTAGTGTTTTTTGTATTTTTTTTAATATGC
The DNA here is from genome assembly GCA_014805365.1 of Koerneria luziae. Lineage (NCBI taxonomy): Eukaryota > Metazoa > Nematoda > Chromadorea > Rhabditida > Neodiplogasteridae > Koerneria > Koerneria luziae. Next base: position 15,097 of record JACMIJ010000263.1, on the reverse strand, counting down.
CGCCTTCGTACCAAGAGAGGCATCCAGTATGTAACACCACTTCTACAAGTTTCCAAAACAACTGTTCTGCATTCGAGCCTTTTGGCCTTATACCTCAAGCATTTACGGTGCATGAGTGCTGTGCAAAACATTACTAGCATGAGATTCATAGGCATGGCTATCGTTGAAAAAGCTTAAAATTTATAAGCAAGAGTCAGATATTTTTTGCCAGTAACTTTCATGTCAAGTGAAGCTTCCTTACGTGAATAACTGAATAGAAGTTTAAAAAAAACGGACTGTTGGACATTTCGAGCAACGTGTTCCTTCTCATCCATGCTACGAACGGAGAAGCTTGCGATAAAACATGCATTACTGAGGCAGCACATGATACCAGTACCTGAATAGAAAAGCATAATTAAGAAAGTTTTCTTAATAAAATAACAAAATATATAAACATAATATTGTAAATCTTCGTTACTAACAGTAACAGACTAACAGTACAAAATAACAATAAGATAAACACTTACCACAACGAAAGTTACAGCGGTTAGCACGTAGAAGAGGTTAGCGACTCGTGGATTCATACAGTCAATGAGAACTGAAACACAATTTTGTTTTTGTTAATTGTCTGTATATCATTTTTTCTATTTTTTTTCTTAATAATAAAAAATAAATAAAAGTAACAAAAATATAAAAGAAATACTCTGGCTTACTTTTCCCGTCATAGTGATATGCAACATGAGGCTTCCGTTTATCGTCGAAGAAACCGCCAAACTTTCCGTTATTCCAGAAATCGCGGATTCCTGAAAATGCAGCAATAAGAAACGCAAAGAAACAGCTATGTCTTAGATTTGCATTGATAAGTTTTTAGTGTTTGTTCGAATAATAACATATTTTGCACCTTCTCAATTAAATTCGTATAATTATTAAAATGACGATGTCATGGCGGTTCTATTTTGTTAAACAAAAGGCAAGCAACGAATTTAGCTAAGCGCATCCTCTACGACGCAGACATGTGGAGTTTGGTGTTTCTGTTGTTTGTTCTTTTACGAGAAGCTGTTGCTAATATAAGGTGTGATCTAAGAATCTCATTTTTTTCTCGTTTGTTGTCAATCTTTGCTTCACATCCGTCGCAATTAGGCCAACCTGACTCGGCGAGCATCTAAAAGCCTTCGTTTGCTTTGCTTTGCCTGAACCGAGTAAACACGGTTGAATTACGCAAGCACTTCACGAGTCTACGCTTAGAACAATGAGGCGAAACGTGGTGAAACTCGAGAGTGCACTCAATTATTCATAGAGTACAGCGCAAGCGACAAACTAATGTGAAGGATTATTGTTGGATAGATGACGTCATAGATGCTCTTATCTCATAGCTTCTCGGAACTGATTGTTTCTATGGTGAATCTCACTTCAAAGTTTTGGCATTTACAACTAACTTATCATGTACATGGAAGATCTTCAAATTACGGTAGATAAGGCTTTCACCTAACCGGTAATGGGCCCGACTTCCGACCGGAACCCAGCCACCCTCTAATTGCTGCTCGTTGACAATCCCCCCATCGTTGTTCGCCTGCCCTTTCGGACAGAATTTCAGCGAGACAGCTGACGCCAACAAACAAATGTCTTCTCCCCTCAGGCGAAGGAGCGAGGAGAGAGAGAGGCAACTGCCATTCTAATGAAGATCAACGCCAATCACATGTTCCACCACTTCCGCACAAGTGGCGAGCCAACAACACGCAATGGGCGCCAGCGTTCCTAGAGTAGTAGATAAAGAGCATACCATAACTCTCAACGTTACTGGGATGCCAAGGCGTAGACTTCCGCTTCTCTACACCAACAACTTCGAGCTTAGGTAAGCACATGTTGGGGGTCTTCAATGTGTTTTCAATTTATTTGAAACACGCAGCTCATACGATAACGAAAAATAAAACTGTTATCATATTGCAGCTTTGCGTAGAGCTTTCCGTCTGCCTCATGCAGCCATATTTCAGGAAATGTGTTACTTTAAGAAGCGTTTTTGTTCCCAAAACTTGCACACTCCACCAGTGTTTCCACGAATAGAGCGAAATCCGCTTGGGGGAAATGATTGGGGATCCACTTTGGATGGAGCAGCAATGTGCAACCAAAGAAGGAAATCGCTGTGGGAGAAGGACGGAAATACGAGAACAAGCATACGCGCATGGCATCACATCCAGCGGATTGCACACTGTAGGTATCAGACAGACCAATCCTGGGAATGCCATTATTCTTTGGGTATTGAACTAATTACACCGCTAACACTTGAAGTTCCATCTATTCGAAACGCAGTAGGTATGTGAACAAATTTCAGACTAGATCAAGCAAACACATGTAACGTCCAGACTGTGACTAATCACAGTTTTTTTAACATCCTATGAAATGTTTCTACGGCAAGTTGGACCTCCTGGAGTGTTTCCAGTACAAAATTGTCGATGTCCTATATGTTGGTTAAAAAGTCAGGAATATATATGTCTGGGAATATATGTAATATATATGTCATACGTTTTTGTTACAAAGCTAGCGGATTGTTCAGAATTGTTGATGATTTTAGGAATTCCTTGTTTGACCCCCCTTCGGACAAGCTTCTAATGCCGAATGCTGTTTCATGCTCGATCAAGCATCAATTGGAAACCCCTGTCTCAGCCCGCGCTCTCCCCTCTATACATGCGAATATTGTGCACCCTCGGCGAACAAAGCATGCATGTATTGCAGCCGAAAATTGGTTGGTTTTGGAAATGAAAGTTATCGTTGAGCTCATAACGGTAACAAATCAAAAAATAATTCTGATAATCTGTGTTTTGTGCTTAATAAGCAGTCATATGGGCAACATGAGTAAAGTGAACGATACGGGAAACCTCCGTGCCAGCAGCTGTGCAATCAAAGTAAGCGATCACGATCGGGAACTGCACAAATACCAAAAGAGTACGCTGCAATGTGGATAGCAATCATATGGTTTCCTGCTTCCCGTCAATTTTTCGTAACTGGTGCTAATGAAAGAGCGACACTGAGCATTCCCTTTCTGTGTAAAGGAAGCGAGGCTTACGGTTATACATTACCACATAAGCATACAAACAAAACTGTCTTCTCACTTACACCACTAATGATTTCGCTGAGCTCTGGAATTGCTTATGCTAACAAGTCATGTAAGATTAGCTTTTGTGTGTTGCTTGGAACGAAAAAGGCCAGGTGTCGGGCAACAAAAATCACGATTTTGCTGCCGACTTGTCCATTTTCCAGACAACGGGTATATGACTGACAGATGACACTTTGCCATTTCCGCTCCCTTGGCGGATTTGGTTACTTGAAAAGCCAAAGTCCAGACAAACGATTGTTCTTGCTTGTAATTCAAAAAAATGGATTCAATGAAATTCGAAAAAAACCAAGAATAATTACTTCCCGCTGTTTTCATTCAGCCAGTGATATGCATGCATATAAATCAGTGTGACTGGCGTAGTGCCTTACAGAAATGTTAATTGTAGCAAAAAAGCAAAGCAACACTGCTTGGGAGCTATTCGTGAAAGACGTTGGTTTCGGTAAGCTCGCATTCTGTTTTCGTACTATTTATGTAACACTTTTATACCACCTTTTCACCAACTAAAAGCTTCCTATTCTTGCATTCAAAACTACATTCTTCCCAGTTCCACACATTTTCCGCGTCTCGTTTAACATCTCGATGTAGCATTTCCCTTTACACCAATACGACTATTAGATTCGACCTTTGATAGAATGCCAGCGAGCATTGTTCTCGCATGACGTGAAGAAGAGGACAAGGCGAGATGCTTATCAGAATCACAGTGTACACTTACATTTAGAACAAGATGTTTCATATACCCATACTGCAGCAAACACTCATTTAGTGAGCTGCAGCACAAGCACAACTTGAGGGAAAGCTTACTGTACGAGAACAATGTAAGAGATGTGTGCAGCAGCACTTTGAACTTGAGCTTGAACTTGTGGACGCAATATATTTTGCTGACAGTGAGTGTGACTCGGAAAATGTTGGCAGCATTGCTTGGACTTTGGTTGCATGTAGAACTTTGTACTCATCTCTTGTCTACCAAGGAAGCACCGAAGCTGTTGTTTGTTTGCGACAGAATGTTATGTGTATAATAGATCCACAATTACTTCTGTGACTACATATGTATATGGAAACAGTAGCTGTTTGCTTCAAACTGTCAATGATTTCGGGACCCTCTAAGGCATTTTCCATCCCATGATATGCCTACTCTTTGTTCAACCACATCCCGGTGTTGCTCTTTCGAATCCCAGGATTGCCCCCGGTGGCACCATTTGCATGCGCGAAACACACACGATATTGGCGCAATTAAGAGGCGCTCATTAGTGTTCATCTTCTCGAGAATACGTCGCGAAAGGCGCAAACAAAGTGCGGATTGACCCCAATACAAACATTCGGCAAAATCCTTGTGTTCACGGATGTGTAATATGGCGAAAGGCTTCTTCTTGCACATTATATTTCCATGAAACATTGAGCAAGTTGCTGAAAGTGATAGCTTCTTGGCACCAAGCCGTTGTTCAGAATTATGTCATTTATTAGGTCTAAAGAACAGGCTGAAAGCAGATATGTTTTCCCGAATTTGTCAATAAGGTATTGCTGAACCATATTCTTGACTTGAATTACGCTGATGTTAAACTTATCAAAACTTTGTCACTTCAAAAGTTTCGATAGTGGAGTTTCTGAAAGTGGCATGTACATATACATTACAAAAGTTACCTATATTGTACGATGCGTTAGTATGACAACTACGGCTCGAGAAGCCAGTGCTTTCAAAAAGAAGTTTTCAATGTTGTTGCTTACTAGTTAACATGTACACCTACAAAAGGTCAGCGCAGTATACATGTATGATTCCGGCAATGATTCGCTGATGTGTTATGCTTATTGTCAGGCTCATGCGCGTGGTGTGCCAGGCGGTGCAATTGCATTGTGTATTCGATTATAATATCTAAACAAGCGGAGAGAGAGATGATGTTTCCTAGAGATGAATGGACGGATTCATGTTTGAATTGGGAACAGCTCTTGGTAACCAACCAACCATTTGAATGGTAGATCGAAGAATAATCACAAATATTTCCTCCCAGTTGTTTGAAGAGTGAATACACAGAAAAATATAAGCGTCAATGGTTTCGTGGTGTTTCTCGGGCATTAGTTTTTTTTGCAGTGGTATTTTGTAACGCGGTTGCTAAAATGGGTGTCATAGGCACTATAGCTAAAAAGTGTGTAAAACACTAAAAAAGAGGTATATTTGTTATGATTGGACATCTGGAATGTACGATAGTCTATTCCTGTCTGAAGAGGTTCGACACTAACGTCATGGCATGAAGAACAATGGCTGCTTGTGAATTCCACCACAATGGGCATCCTCGGTCTTGTAAATGCAGGCACTTGTCTTCCGTCCATTCAAGGAAGATCAATTGGACGGCAGAACAACTCTCGCTTTCTCTCCTCCCCCCCCCACCCTCCCGCGACTACTTCCCCTCTTCTTCTTCTTCTTCTTCTTTGAAAGATCAATTGTATTCCACGACTTGAGACCAGAAAGATTATACAGTTCAACTTCCTCCACATTTTCAGAACATGCGTGAATTCTACGGAAGCGGAAAGAGAACTATGCAAATGAATCGCGTGACCGTCACTAAAACTTGTTCGCATTATGAATAGTTTCACCGAATTGCATAGGAATGAGCTTAATTTCCGTTCTGAAAGTACTGGCTATCGGATTGCCCGAAATATCAGAAACGTACATACGCCCTCTGCTGTAATGTGAACCAAACATCATCACTTCATTTGCCGCTTCCAGACATTATAAGGAGTGCATATATATCCGTGTCTGCTGTCTGATAACATGGGAAAGGTGTGCGACTAGACGGCAGTCTCAAAGATTGAGATGTTTTTTGAGCGTAGAGTGAAGTTATTTGACTGGGTTGTTCAGTGCAATCAGCAATAGCGAAATGGTCGCACAACGTGAAGTTGAACATGTTGCATACGGTTCGAGCATTCCAAACAATATAAAAGCGAAAAAAAACTGCTGACCGATGCTTTTACAGGCGTCCATCCGAAGGCGATTTTCGGTGCCAAAGTAGTAGACGTCCTCGCCGATCGCATAGGTACCATTCATGAAGTCGCCATCGACCAGCAAGTAATCGTTGGATATCAGCGCACCCACTGCCTGCAAATGCAAATATGTTATTAAGGTTGACAACATAAACTGAAAGACGAAGCTGCAGCTTGAGCTGTAAGTGAGCCCTTCTAGCACAATTGTTTGGTTGCAGAAAAAGCTTGTTCATGTTCTACTGGCAAGATTTGGTTCTACTATTTTATAGATAAACTTTTTTTTACTAAGATCCTCTTCTCTGTCCGTTACCGCGTTAGCATCAAATCCCTTGGATATGTAAAGGAAGATGCATATTATTTCTTAAGGCCACAGCCGCTGTGGTGCGAAGAAGACTATCTGTCAACTCTGAATGTCAATCCATGAGTTAGTCTCATTCCTTTTGCATGAGCACCTTAGCTGTTACGATTCGCTAGTTGTGTTTGCGCAAACGTAGGCGGCAATACCAACTGCCATAGGCAAGTTTTGCCGGCTTAGTGCGAACGAATAATTCATGGCCAGCCCGAACAGCGTGCGTGACCAATAAAACGTTTCCGAATGAACGTAAAAAAGTTTTAATATACCGTGTAATAACCGTACTTTTGACTTCTGCTCAGAGAAAAAACCCTCACATAAACCTAAAAACTGCTTGAGGGTGTATAACCGTCATTTTTTTCCTTTGTTAAAGAGACTGACTGTACATTACATTCAGTTAAAAAATGAGGGTTTTTACTACTGCAGGACTAAGCAGTTACTAAAACCTTCAAGATTGAAAGGTGTCATGTCTGTCACCTTGGACAGTTCCACGTGACATGCCATCTTAGATACGGATGCACTCCATGCTTAAAATCTTTGGTGCTGTAATGACACAATGAGCATAAGTCAACTAGTGTCTAGTTTTGAAAGCCTTGGGAAGGATGTGATGTTTACATGGTGCACGAATTGAACAGCAGCAGTCCAATAAGCATTTGCGCAATCTTCCATGCACTCGTTCATTCAACAAATGCCTGAATATGCGTTCTCAGGCTAAATTGCCGTTCGTTCGCTTCCTCTTCAAGTTTTGAAGAAGAACACAAAACATTCGGGCTGAGTTAAAGGAGGCCTGAAACCATTGTTTTGTGTTAGCATTACTGTTTGTATAAGAGGTCCGCAACTTCTATGAGCGGGGCACCCATATAATAAAACATATAATGGAAATAATGGTTTTGCCTCAGAGGAATCACTGTTTCTGGCCCCCTTTAACGAGTTTCAAGTTGTCTGGGTTGAATGTTGTTGAATGTTTATAAGTTTTTGTTCAAGTTTATAAGTTTTTGTGAAACGCTAGTAGCCTCTTGTACCGTACAAACTTGAGCAACAGGCACACTCGGCTTGCTTGTTCAAACTTGTCGAGCATACGCTGACATAATCTATATCGGGATCTTCCCTCTTGCCAGGCAGCAAACAGTACATATACTGGTGGAGTTTGTAGTGCTTCCTCTTTCAGTGATAGTTAAAATGCCGTATAGTTCGAAAACATGACTAACATAAACATGACTCTATTGTATTATAATTATTGTATTATATGTAGCCTTGATGTTGAACTTACAAGCAAGCGACAGGATTAACAGGTCTTACGGGAATAATCTTCAAGGTTTACGACCAGGCCGATCCTCTTATTGAAGAATCGCCTCTCTTTGCCGCAGACTAATATAATAGTGGTTACGAGATAATGAAAGGTGAAGAAACAATATTATGGCTACGGGAAAAACATCTACTGGTGATGAAGTAGCGTTTGACCGTTCTTGACACTGTCGATACCGCTAAGTTTAGATCAAATTGATCAGATTATGAACCATTTTCTCGTAAATACTAAGTTTATTTCCTTCAACACTTCACAAAACCATTAATTAATCTGTTCTTTAATTAAATCTTGACTGAGTTGCTTTTACAAAAATTATGAAGTTGGTGCTTTCTGCTTGCGAAAAGTGTGAAAAGTTTCCCTTCTCCTTTTGACGAAACACTAGCAACAGGCACATTGTGTTGTGAAGCGACGACACCTTGACATTCCCCCGGTATGGTATGGTTTTTTGAGCGCGCGCGCATACCACTTTCACCACATTCATGAGCAAAACAATCTTCCTAACCCCGCTCTCGGTGTGACCCAAATCGACCACAGCAGGCATTTTTTTCTTCAATTCACTGGTGAACCTCAAGTTTTTAATGGGAATAATCCAAAATAAAGCAAAACACTAGTTGCCGGTAATACAACTAGTCGGATTACTATGACGACAATCACTGAAATCCACATTGGAAAGCTTCCCCGGTGGTAGAACATAGCGAATTGGTGGTGTTAATGTGTAATTGCCTAGCTTAACTCTTCAAGATGGTGTATTAATATTATTATGTTGTCATTACTGATGCATACTTGTAGATCTTAGACAATAACACAAGTTGTTTTGCAACGATAGCAGGCGGTCTGTGCCCTGGAACGCCCGGGTGTTCTCTCGATGATTCACCCAGCGGCTGGCTGCTGCTGTTGCTTGTTATTGGTAGGAAATAGAGAGGCCGAAATGAGAGGGAAATTCTATCTACCCGAATTGTGTGTGTGTTGATATTCACCCCGATGTGATTGGGTTTACATTGGAATGCGAAAACTGTCCGAGACAGACAAATGCGTTCAGTAAAATGCGGTTCAGCACACTTATTTGTGCCAAAAAACGTTGGAAACCACATGTAAAACCCCGCAAGGATTCGTGAAAATAGCAAATTTTGCTGAAATCTTTAAATCTGTTTGCCTGGAAAATGTTGCGCGAAATGAGGACACCATAGCAGAAACGACACCATCTGTTTCAGCTCGCGCACAGATGCCTCAGTGTCATCTCCATATTGACAGTAGCAATCGGATTAAGGATCACCTGCTTTGTCTACAATTCCCTACAAGTCAAATGTATGCACTTGAAACCTTGCAAACATAGTAAGCTCAGCATGTCCCTACCGCGTCAACCAACTGTAGGACTGCTTCCTAGTTCAAGCACATTAGTAGCAAGGGGTTCGCATTTGGGCAATTGCTGACAACGAGAAGAGAGCGGACTCTAACATGATAGCTGCCCCGTCTGATCAATATGTGTCACAATCGATATGTACAGTGCGCCGATGATTGACTGTTACTTGAATAGCTGACAATGCCGGTTCATTATTGGTTTTCGCGCCAGTCTCTTTGTCATAAAAAAATTGACAGTATAGCACGTGACGCCATGAAACGCAGTGAAATGACAATGATAGAAATCCACTTGCTCGATCATAAGACATGAAATTTTATAACCAAAGCTTTTCAAAGAATGGAACATATATAAAGAATGAAAAAAAGCTAATCAATATAAAATACTCACTATAAACGCAGCTGCCAAGTCGATGAAAGCGCTCGCGAAATTTGCATCTTTCGAGTCGAACTTAAAGACGCGTAGCACGGTGAACTGCATCCAAAAATGGTGACGGGCGGTTGGATTCGATGGTGTTCGACAACCTGGAAGCAACTTCGATCAGAAGAAAGAAAAGGAAAGCGAAAGGGAGAGGTACGACTGGCCAGATGAGATAAGAGAACACATGGAACACGCACACGCGGGAGCCTGTCGGGACAGACCGAAAATGGTTTGGCGCGGAAGGTGGGAATTGGTGGACAAACTAAAGATGCGTATCTGCCAAGTTAAGAAAAGTTTGTGTGATTTATGGGTCACATTGATATCTATCGGTTTATAGTATAAATATACACGGGAACGAATGGAAAATAGATGTACGTGTGTTATCAAGAATGTCATCATACCTATATGTGTCTATCGGAAACAACATTGTTGAGAAATTGCTAATGCAAACAATTCTAGACATCAACGGCATCTAGCCATCTAACATGATGATTATAAAGGCAAACGACACATTGAAAGCTGTCAGGTTTGCCAGAAAGAGAAAATTGTTAAATTTTGGTATTCCCAAGACCGATTATCGTGGGATCAAGATATGCTAATGCATGCATGGAAACAAGAGCAACTATTCAAATTGCAAGACTATTATAACAATCACAGAAACGCAGAAATGGCTTTGTTTGTAAACGTTAGCAAATGATGGAAAGAATGATATCAAGGAAACTGTTTTTCGAATTGTATGCCAGTGTTTTCTTTACATGAGACATTGTCGACACACGGAACAAGAGAGAGAGGAACACAATGATTGCGTGTTCCTGGGGCAGCAGACACCTGGGGCCAATCCATAGTGTCACATCGACAGACAATGGGTGGTGGCGACAGGTGGAAGGACAATCGCCGGGGCAGCCGGCCTCGGCCGGCCAAGCCAATCAACCACACCTGTACGACCAGACGGCAACCAAAGGCGATTTTTTTTCTCAGCGAAAAAATCTTCTCAAAGGACTTCCTATCGAAACAAAGGCTATGGTAGAGGCAGTACAGGTAGGTAAAGCCAGCTTCGAAATACCAAAAGCCACTCTCCAAGCGCGCTGCGAGTTCCTCAAACCTCAAAAAGCGACAGATCCTTTGATCGATTTCAACCATTGGTAAACACATCCCAAAACACACAAACACACTCGTCGCCCCTCCGCTGAGGGAAGGGAGAAGAGAGGAGGAGGGCCAGGCAGGCATCGAACAGAAATGAGGAGACGGCAGTGGAGAGAAGAAGAGAAGAGGAACATCCGGATGCCAATAACAAAACCAGATCTGCATTAAAAAAACATACTCTATTAGCGAAAATACTGACTGCTGCAAAAGGAATCTTACCTTCCTACTCACAAGAAACAAGTCAGGGTGGTAATGTTGATGCCATACGTTTCATTACTCTCGCTAATGTAATAACTTTGAGTTACCTTGAACTGTGAAGTGTCAGGCTTGTTGGAAAGCTACATTTGAGGTTACTTTGCAGTAGACAAATAAAATGAGTCATTCGCTGTATTGTTATGTTATTACTAACTTTGTGCCGCTGTAAGTTATTGTTAAATTCGTCATGCGAAACATAGGAGACGGGCTAAATATGGCTACGAAAATCATCTGGCACATGCAAAAGCTAGCACCTTTTTGCAGCTGCCCGTCTCATTTTCAGTGCGAAACTAACTGACTAATGACACTTCTAATATCGGAAAGCGTACACTTGCAGAGCAGCCTCATCAGTCTATACACGGGCAAGGCGGCGAGGAGGAAACGAAGAAGAAGAAGAAGATAAAGCGCCGAGAAGTAAAACACGAAGATGCATTCGACGCGCTTGATAGGAAGCGAACGAATGGATGGATACATGTGGAAAAGCCATTGTTGGAGGCTAAGAGAAAGCACAAATCACCCCTCAGGCCGTCGCAAACAGCATTAGCATAAGCTAATGATGTGTGTAACAACAGCAAAACATTGCCCATGCTATTGGTTTTTCTTACATTGCACTATGGAAACTAATACGGTTGCATGGCAAAACTTTCAGCATATAAAGCAGAGGGAAATAATTGAATCAAGCCGAAATACTATGAAGCTTATGTTGTAATAGAGCAAAGTTCAGAATGAAGCATGACAATCGAAAAACTGCCAATTGTCTTGGACCCGGGATGGCTTCAGGGGTCCGGCCAGCCAGCCAGCCGCCCTCTTCCCTCTCCGAAAGAGAGTGAGGGAGAGTGCGGGGAGAGAAGAGAGAGAGTGCGCCAAAAGAGCACACCAAACAGGGAGAACGCAGACAACGCACAGATATGAGACGAGCAGCAGCAGCATCACGGCATTGTGCATGCTGAAAAAAGCGATGAAACCATGACCAACCGTACAAATTTTGGTTTCTGGCCACATAAATACAATTCAGTGCATAATACGGCTGTTTTTAATGAATTCAAAAGCATCGAGTCTCTTTGTGCCGTCATATGTACACGAAACTGTCGGTATTCTACATTTGAAATCAACTAGCTTAAGCTCGGAATGCAAAAAGTTCCTCTCTAAGGCAGAAACATTGGTGCACGAATTGTGTGCATGCGAACGAAGCCCAGGCAAGCAGAAAGGAAGGAAAAAGAAGTGACGGAAGGAGGTGAAGAAGAGAAGAGAAAACGCGAATAGGAACACACAGGCGTTAATCACCTTTTTGGTCAATTGTCATCATCATCACATGTTTTTCGCACCTCGAATGGTGCAAATGAGGTATACCATTTTTGGCATTCCTGAGTCCGGCCACTACAAAGATGCGACTGCTGTCGAACAGACATATTCCTGACTTGTGACTTACGTACAGGATGTCGAAAATTTTGCACTGGAAACACTCCAGGAATTCCAAATTTGCATAGAAACATTCAACAGGATGTCAAAGTAACTGTGATTAATCACAGGGTGAAAATTATGTGCTGCCGAAGTATAATCAAATTGTATTGTCGTGTTTCTTACCAATCACCCAAATTGCTAGTGAATTCAAAAATGTTTTTCAACATAACATTACTTCACAAGCCTGTGAAATTTCCATGAACAGTGAAAAATTTGAATATGCTTAAAAAATTGAATATACATCGACAGTCGGAATATTTGCGCAGAACGGAGTCAGATATTCCAATCGTTGTTTATATGCGACATGGTAAAAGATATTCAATTGGTACTCGTCATTTTGAGAATCCTTGGGACTACTTTCCATATGCTAATCGTGATATGAAAGGCACAATTCGGCATGCGAAGATTTAGATTATAATCTGGTAAGGGAGATTTCCTGACAGCACCATTGAATTCGTGTACACAATTCTCATTATCATAGTTGGCGGTGGCTTAGGTAAAACTAGCCATACTCAGTACATGACGTTCCCCCGATCTGTAAATAACTTGTTTGGAGAAACACATTTTGCGTTACATTTAGCAGTTGTCGAGAAATTAAACTGACATGACTTAACGTCTCGTCTCTTTATATGCAGGAACAGTAGCCGATTGTATGAAATGATGATATGCCTGACATGATTATAGACGAATATGATATAATATAGCATAACACAACATAACAACACAACATAAAATAAATATAAATAAAACACAGATGGGTACAGAAAACATTGAAAGTAGCATCCGAGTACCTTGCGTTTGTTTGTATTATTGCCATATGTAGCTTGTGATGTATATCGCAAATTGCTTGCATGTAGCCATGAAGTGCCTAATCAACAGAAGGAGTGTTGATAACTGTAACAATAAAAACACATCATCGTTTCCTAAGAAGATAAAAACGTACACGACTTGCTCGGCTACGGTTATGAACGTACGTAATATCAACAAATATCACTTTCAAGATTAAAGTAAAACCATCGCCTTCTGCATCGAAATTGGATTATGGGACGAAAAGAGGTGGAGGTGAGGGGGTGAAGTAAAGGAACGTCTCGTTCCACATCGTGCAGCACTGTTCGAGAGTTGTCAGAATACCCCAACAGTTCTTGCGGAATGCTTCCTTCCAGATTCAACCAATATGCATGTAAAACGCAAAATACTTCACGGGCTGTAAAAGAAACCTGCTGTATGTTTCATCTGTTGCAGTGTGATGAAACTTATGAACAAAAGGCTAAACGCGTTCACTGTTCACTTATTTGTTAGTTGCTATTTCACTATGATAAGTATAGTTTGAATAATGAATGCGTACTATGATGTGTTGTTGGAGAGCAGCACACCAATAACATTTTTCATATATTATTCTTATAGTAAGAGTGTGAGCAAGTACACGAGTGTGACTAGTAAATTCGGTGGAGAAGACGCTTATGTAGGGAGTGGCTGCAATTGCAGCCGGCATCATTGTCGTAGTGAGCATGCATAACAACTCTTATGAAGTTCCGTCAATGAAAAATGGAAGCTACACGAAGTCTATGAAAAGTCCAAATACTGTAGTATTTGAAAACTAACAAGATAACCCAAGAGAATTACTTACAAGTTAGCCAATAAACCAGAGAACCTTAGTTACTTACAAGTTAGCGTTAGTTAACAGACAAGAGGACTTAGTCACTTACAAGTTAGCGTTAGTTAACAAACAAGAGAACCTTAGTTAAATACAAGTTAGCGTTAGCCAAGAAATAAGCTTAAAACGACTTTGGACTCTAAACAAAAACAGCTTATTGTTACAAATAAAGTGGTTTTTCTTCAATAACCACAATAGTTTTGTCAATTGACAATATTCCACATGGTGTCTGGTGCAGAGCCCCAGCTAGGGCGGGCCGTTAGGTGCGCACTAGTAAATAAATAAATGTTGAGAATGGGCGAGATATTTCTTCTGTAATGACGTGTTGTTCTAGACCAGTACCTTAAGAAAATATAATAATATTATGCTCATGAAATAGCATAATTGAAATATGGAAATATTGCGGAACGTAGTATACTGTAGTATTTGAAAAGCGCGGCAAACTAAAGTTTTATAACTAAAGTTTTAGTGCCACGCGTCGCGTGTGTTGCGTGCGTGCGGGAAGAAATATTTTTTGGAATGTTTTTTTGTTTCTTTATATATTACATTGTTTACTATTGTTTTTACGTAGTTTTCGGTCTCATTCGTTAGTGGTCGTGAATGTTGAACTGCCAGCTCCTTTTTTTTCTAACAACTGGTACACTGTATCACGGTTTTTTGGACAGTAGTGTTGGTTTTTTTTTTGTATCCAGTATTCTTTTACTAAGTCTAGTATTTAAGCCCTATTCTTTTAAATAAAAGACATTACGGTGCAAAGCATATTTTGCTTACTTAAGACAGCATATAATATATTGTCATGCTTTACAAAGTATACCTTTCGCTTCCTGAATTTCCGCTCACTCCGGGAGAACATTTTGCATGACATCGCGTTAGTGTAGGATTAGCATTAGGAAGTAGTAAATCGTAGGCAAGCAATCGCGCTTAATGCAGCAGCGGCATCAGCAAGGGATATCAATCGTTGGGGTTCTATTTTTCTTAGAGGAAGGTGTGTCAATGCGGGTCTTACTAGCTGGTATGCACCTACCTACTAACTTCGGGAGGAGGCGGGATAGTGTTAGTATCCGATAGCATAGAATCATTATTAG
>JACMIJ010000262.1:6125-21034 GCA_014805365.1 Koerneria luziae | reverse complement strand
AAAAAAAGACAGCCGGCTAGGACCGAACCCGCTATGTCTCGAGCACAAGACAGCGATCGTATCCACTCGGCTATCATTGTATATACAAATGTAATTTTAGCGCATCAACCGCGACGAAGTGGCGAATGGGATTGGCGGGAGATCAGCGACGAGACGCTCGCGCAGCTCTGCGTTTTCCACGTTCCGGACAAACCCGGACAGATTCAGGTGTGGACGGATGTCGCCAGACATGTGACTAACGTACAAAATTTGGTTCTATGAACACTGAAGGAGGTCCAAATTTTCATTTATAAACACAGGATGTTGAAATGACTGTCAGTGGTCACAGTGTGGATAGTATGTGGTTGTCACATAAGTTGCAAGCTGAAGCTTTGAATTCGTACCCGAAGTACTCTTGTTGCCATGTCACAACAATAGAGAAGGCAAAAACAGCATTATAAGAGTACATATTACGCGTTTTGTGTTTCATGGTACTGTTGGCATGTTTGGCTCCGTTCTCTACGACTATCCGACTGTCACTGAATGATCGAATCTTATTGTTAGGTTTCTTTCCAATTACACAAATTTGCCAAAGTATTCAGATTTCGTCCAAAACCAATAACGTTGCACAAGTTTGGAATTTGTGTTGAACTGTGAAAAACTTGAATCGGATATTTATGCAGAACGGAGTCAGATAAACCAATGAGTACAAACACAGAACAACGGATGTCAGGAATTACGGTAGTTGTCAGAAACACTGTAAGTATGTTCAGGACACGAACCGTGCCATGACTTCCCTTCCTCTGAATCTCACCATCCGACCATCGAATGAACTGCCAAAGGTGAGCATCAGATGTTGTCTACAGTACCTTATTTGCATACGAAAGCAAAAACTTTACTAACAAGAACTTAGGATATTCACAATTTGAAACGAGTGGAAGTTCCACTATCTCTACATTATGTTAAAAAAAACATGTGTACAATAAAAACATGGTTATTTCTGCAACGAATAAAAAGAAATCAACCATATTTTAGCCTTGGCTTGAAATGTCCGTTCAAATACACATAACTCGCGTGTTCTTTCTAACTTTGTGACAATGTAACTTTTCGTTGTCCAGCGTAGAAAGTAACAACTAGAACTACAGAAATAAGATAAGTATGAGTCAACTTGAAATAGCATGCATAACGTTGTCAGTGATATCGTCCTACTAAGGAAATGTTTCCTAATTGTAAGGTCATACGGCGCTGGTTAACTGATAAGGCTGCTCGGATCGATTCAGCCCCCGGAATTATCACTAGTTATCACTAATGACAAATACAGTCAACATTCGCAGTACTGGTCAGCTAATCAAAGTGACAATGGTGACAATGATCAAACATGCGCTTGTTGTTAGGAAAGACAGAACTGATCGTTGTGTGACAATCTCTGCCGACTCATCCATGTCACATGCAGTGTATTTTCGGGTTGCCAAAATTCCTGGCCAGCAAAATAATGGTTCCCCCTCGAAAGGGGTAGATAAGGTCGCCGCTGGTTCGACCCCTATGGACCTCCCGACCCACTAGACTCTAGTTCCTCCTGGCAGCACTTGAACGACAGTCTTGACGAGTCAGCTTTGCTATACTGACTAGCAAGGCTGGTCTTTTGTTCTTTAGCTAATGATTCTTTTAACGAATTTCTTGCAAATAATGTAGCAGTGAATAAGTTAACGAAACAGCAAATACAACACAACACATATTAAACAAGCATGTGAAGACCAAGAGTGCAGAAGTCAAAGATCAAGTTGCCTTCTTTCAGTCAATGGGAGTCTGGTCGGTGGACTACATCCCCCGAGGTGCTCGATTCGGTCCTCTCGTTGGAGAGTTCTCGCATATCAATGCCGATCAGGTAATCACAATTCTCTAACATTCTAATCCTCTTGTCTCACTTACTGTCTTATCATACAGTATCCAATTAGTTATTTCAATTTGATCAGGTATTGTAGCATCTAGTTCATCCTGTTCATTCTCTCTAGATCTTCACACAACACGCAATTTCTCTATTCCCCTCACTCCTCCTAACTTCCGGGCTCTCTATCTCAGCACACTTTCTTTAGATCTTTACCCTCTCTCTTTTCCCTGCACTGCATAGCATACGAACACTTCTCTATAACTCTGCGTCTCCACAATCGTGTATTGTCTAGGCGACGTTATGCCCGATCGAGGCGGATTCTGCGTCGATGGGGCGTGTCCCGGGAGGCCCCGCCCCCTCGGCGACGCTCTGGAAGGTGTTCACGGCTTCTGGAGCACGTATCTCGAGAATGATCGATTCCTCGGACGACAGCAAGAGCAACTGGATGAAGTACGTCGGGAGGGCGACCACCAACGAGGGACAGAATCTCGTCGCGTGCCAGGTGAGAGACTGACAGATTCCTTGGAGATACATGGAGAACGTTTTCTTCTTACTTTTGCCGTTTTCAGCTTTGGAATCTAACAATAAGATAATACAGGAGTTGTGGTGATTCAAAACCGTCGCAATTGTATTGAGAACATATCTCTGAACACAGTAATGGAAAAAGAGGAAGTAGATCAATGATTCTAAGTACGGTAATCGCAGGTTGGCCACGAGATCTACTTCTACTCGATCAAGGCGATTAACCCGAATACGGAACTGCTCTTCTGGTACTCGCGGGACTACGCGCAGAAACTGAATGTCGCCGCGTCTTGCGAGGCACTTCGAGCTTGTAAGCATTTCAAATATATTAAGTTACTAAACTTTCATTAGTGTAAGATTAGCTAATTCCTTGATTCTCGGGTAGAAACCTTTCTAACAATAAGCACATATCGTACGGTAGGCGGATATGAGCAAACATTCGTTCTTACCTCCAGAGGATCCAGAATCCATACGACTAGAGCTCTGAAATAGAAGCATACAGGTTGGAATATTGAGCACGTAAACATAAATACATCCTTGCAGCACCAACGTAGAAATTTCTTACTTCACAATCCATAAAGTAACGTTTTCCAGCGCCAATGGTTGTTCCTCCGATGCGCGCTCCGTCCAAGCCGAAGGCACCGTCGATGCCCGGAAAGGCCACCGTACCCGAATATGAGATGAGGCCAGAACCACTTCGGGCTCTCTCCCCACAGGAGGCACTCGACTTCTCGCTCAAGAAGGAGATGGAGCCATGCAAGGTGAGCGATATCGTAGTTGCAATGCGTAACGCAGCGTACAACGCGTGACGCCGCGTGTAACGCATGGTCCAGTAAGAGAAGAATACGGAAGCAGAGGTACTAGGAGTAGTATTAAATAAGCGATTTTTTGCGATACATAAGAGTGTGGAATCTCAAGAATTGTTGGTCTTCAAACGAAAACCAGTGATTGCAGAGTGAACATCGGGAGTTCGCTGAACTGACTCCGTTGATCGAGAGGGACGATTCGATGTCGCTGTCAGCCACCAACTCCAGCAGGTATGGAGATGCTCACACAAGAGAGGGGCACTATAGACCGCCGGTCTATAGTACCTTTATTGCATATGACAAAGAAATATGCAAATTTGAGACCGGCGGAAGATGCACCGTTCTAGAATGATGTGCTCAACCACACAACTTCCACCCCAATCAGTTACGGATCGTTTGGCTTGCCACTTGAAGATTTTACTTATTGTTAGGAACTCAAAAGCATCTTATTTGCTGATGTTTGGATGACATTTATTATTGATCTTTTGCGAGTTACTGCTTAGGGTCTTTTACTTTTTAAGGTGGTCTTTTAAAGGTAATTGTGATTTTTGTTCAGTGGTTCTCCTCAATCGTTGACCGCAGTGGATCACCATCACATGCCTTCTCGACCAAACGTGATCCAGAATGCGCCCGGTGGACCACCCACGACGCTCAATGAACTGCCACGACCTGTGCCTACGAGGTAAGATTCATAAGATGACAACGTCTAGATTGGGTTAGACCACAAAAAGCCTGGGAAAAGCCCCTTTATCAACGATCGAATTTTCCTTATGTTATATATGTAGGGAAGGGGAATCGTGCTAACAATAAGCAAAATGATGGTTATCACAAGCGATTTCAAAGTCAGCCATATCGGACTTTGCTGGATTTCTAGATATCTGGATATAGCAGCAGCACTAGTCTGAACTTCATAGTTCGAACACCTTTCAAAGCATATTTGAATAGAAAGAGAGAGACAGTTCCCACGGACACATGGACATATCCGCCGGATTGTCTCCATTTCTGTCTTCGTTCTCCGTCTTCTCCAATTTCCCTGATGACGCCCGTCCGATATAAGCCGGGGAAGCAGTTCCGAGAAAACAAACATAACTAAACAAATCACGGAAAAAAGATGACAGAAGGAAAATGAAATATATTTACATCAAGGATTTGTACCATATATGGAGAAAGCAAAGAACGGAAAGTTCACAGCGAGTTGCACTTTCTTATTGTTAGAATCGCCTGCAACCTGAAGATACGGTATTGTTGTTCACACAATGGCAAGGAACGTTCATGCAGAAGCTAACACTAACAATGAGACAAAATTAGTGGTTGCCTGGTTGCCTTGTACTCAACCAGTTTAAAAATAACATTATAATAGCATTGTTCCTAACAATAAGACACAACAAGGCAAGAAACTAAGAAAATTATATTTTAAGCTTACGTTACACAATATAGTAACTGTTACCACTTCAGACTGCCGAGCCTGACTCTGCCAACAGCACCCGTTCGTCCTTCTCCCCTGAACCCTCTCTCACTCTTCGAGGACTACTTCCGTCGCACCCAGCAGCTGGGCGGCGGTCTCTGGGTTCCACCGAGCACTCCCTCCTCAGGTTGGTCATACTACCGTACCGTGAGAAAGCTAGTATGAACACACACTATTGCTAGTATGAACTGCGTTACGCAACGCTCAAAATCGTTGACGCTTCAGCCGCCGCCGTTGCGCACGCGTCATCGCATCCACCGGTCACCGGACGGCCATCCGACGCCCAACCGGCATTTGGCGCAACCGCTTCACCTCCATTTGGGTACGTTTAAACTGTCATGAATTCCGTAGGATTAAAGAACCATAGGATGGTCCATAGCCTCATTTCAGATGTTGTTGAATATCCAAGTATTGTAGTTTTAGTTGTAATACTTACATTCTTTTTAGTATATCAAATGACTGTTATGAGGTAGCATATCATATTATACTTGTTGCTTCCAGGTACCCGAGTCTCTACTCGACGACGACCTTGCCATCTAAGTCGTCGACGCCCTCTTTCACAGCCGCGACTTGCGGATTCCCTCATCCGCCTCCCTTCTCCTCCCATCATCAACCGACTCCTGCCACGGCCGCCTCCACCCCTGATCCGTATGGAATATCCAAGGTAACCTTTTTAATATAGTTTTATGACTTCAATTTTATAAGATTATAACTTTAGGTAGGCTTATAATATTGTAGAATGAGTAGATCAGTGTAACATATTATTTGTAAGTTTATGCAGTTGTGTCGGTCTATTAATATCGTTTGCCTAATCCGCGCTTATAGTACGCATGCAGCACAAAACATCATTTTCAGTATGTCCATTCGCAAGAAAACGGCAAGACGCGGTACAAATGCAAACAGTGCTTGAAGACCTTCGGACAACTCAGCAATCTCAAGGTATGGTACCAGTATCATATGCGTTGCGTGTGCGTCACGGTTACAGTAATCTTATTGCCTGATTCAGGTTCACTTGCGGACACACACAGGAGAGCGACCATTCAAGTGTAGCGCGTGCGGGAAAGAGTTCACACAGCTGGCGCATCTGCAGAAGCACAACCTCGTCCATACGGGTTCGTACAACCACTTTCAAATGTGATTACCGTATCTTATTGTTAGGAAAAGGAAATCGAAGTACCGTAATCCTCGTTTAGGTGAACGACCACACCGGTGTGATATCTGTGACAAACGCTTCTCGTCGACCTCGAATCTCAAGGTATTGCTGTAGCCCCCAATCCAGAGCATTACTGTAGTCTCCCTCACGTTACCACTGTAGCCAACCTCAAGATATCACTGTAGCGGGCTTTAAGGTATTACTGTAGCCTCCTCACCTCAAAGTGTTACTATAGTCTCCCTCAAGGTATTACTGTAACCGGCCTTAAGTATTACTGTAGCCAGCCTCACAAGCGATCATCTCGCAATAAACTCACATCTTACCCTTACAAGTGTTCTTTTACTTGTCATCTAGCCACGCCCTTTTTTAGACGCATCTTCGCCTTCACAATGGCCAGAAGCCGTATTCCTGTGATATCTGTTCGGCCAAGTTTACGCAGTTCGTGCACTTGAAACTGCACAAGCGGCTACACGCCAACGAGAGGCCGTACTCTTGTATGCAGTGCGGGAAGAAGTACATTAGGTAATGCTAGCCTTCATTCTCTTCATCGATTATATAAGTTTCAGACTATATCAGACTAGATCTATTGTATAAGTTTCATTATATGAGACATCAGATAAGACGATGATCTTGTTGTTAATCATCTTCCTCGCATTATTCCTATGTAGCGATGGGTCCGCAAAGGTATCTTATTGTTAGTACGCTTTATATAATAGTTGTATGATAGAACCGTGCAATTGCAGCGTTATAACTGTGCATAGGAACGATGAAGACACACAAATATCGTATCACTATCTAATAATTATTGCATATGTATGAATAGACAATAGCATCTATTGTACCTCTTACTGTCTAATATCGTACCTCTTGCAGTCCGTCGGGTCTTCGCACGCATTGGAAGAGCACGCCATGCAAACAGGAGCGCATGGACGACGAACACGTCTCCTCCACCACGCCTCTGCCCGAGACGAGTATCCTCCACTGAAGGGCGTACGGTAGTAGTCCGCTTGGGTCACATATCTGACCGGGGAGTACGGTAGCAGTCCGACCGGGTTGCCCCTCTTAGCCCTTCGCCTTCCCACAACGTCGAGGTGCACACATTTTTAGCGATACTGCAATTTAATAAGGTAGATCTTTTCTTCGATGTTTGTATTGATTTTTGTCCTTCCTCAAAGAGATAGCAATTGTTGCTGCTTCGAGTACAAATGTAATAGATCATAGTTAGTATTATCGATCGATTATCGATTGATTATTGATTGATTCTGTCGAGAAATGTTTGTTTGCTTGCAGTTCTGGTTGATCTCTATAAGAGAAGTCATCGAATGAAAGTCGTAGTTGTTTCCCACTTTTGTTTCTTCAGCCAGAGCTGCTTTTTTTCTATATCAAGGTATTATTACATATTGTTCTGGGATGCCGGGTTCGGGATTGAGAGTCGGCGAGCGGCTGTCATCGGACGGTATTCTGGCGGTATTCCACCGGTATTCCGATTCGAAACAGCCGGCCGCGACTCGCAATAGCACTTGTATGTATGAACCATGAAGTGCAGCTTTATCTCATATTGTTCCTTGCATTTCTGATGGGTTCTCACCGGAGCGTTGGAGGAATGAATGGCTCTTGTCCCGTCTATTCGTTTAGTGTTATTATTGGTGCTAAGACGGTGAGCAAGTGCTCATTCCGGCTGACTCAGTGAGAACTCATCAATCTGAGGATCCTCATGTCCGTTATTATGCGAGTCGATGCCCTCGCTGCAATATTTGTTCGTCTTCTTCTTCTTCGTTCTTTTTGTTCTTGTCTTGCCAAACGAGCATTCCTTGCAGTGTCACTCCCTCACGTAGATTCATCCATTAGAACACATTTCTACTCCTTCAGTACAACACACGGATAAACGATTGTCATGCAGATGTTGTGCACAATTACACACAAAACACAGCGTTTCATAGTAAACCAGTAGTAACCTTGGGCGGTCAGATTATTCAGATACCGATAGAATGCAGTCTGCCTCATTGTCTGCCGCGTTCTAATGAAGCCATCGAAGACCGAGACACCCTGTCATCCCTCCAATCTAATTATAAATATAAAGTCGCCGAAACAGTAACGTATTTGCATATTTAGATACAGAAATATTCAAAAGAGTAAATTTGATATAGGTATTTCCGAAACAGCGCGAAAACAATCGATTCAAAACGCTATGGAAAACTCGCCTTATTATCTAACAATAAGAAAACGAATAGGACAGTGATTCAGTGAAGAAGAGAACAACAATCGGTACAACATGAAGCGCTTGTTTACTGTGTAAGCTCAACGAAACAAATGTCAGTGTTAAGATTCAGTACAAGAAATTCCCTGTCTCCTCATCACTCGTCTGTTTATCAGATCAATCAGAAAAGGAGGGAGCTGATTGCTTCACAAACATGTATCACTCAAAAGTTTGAGCGGGAGGGATGAAGCTGCGCGGCTGAGTGGTCTAGTGGTATGATTCTCGCTTAGGGTGCGAGAGGTCCCGGGTTCAATCCCCGGCTCAGCCCAAAGTTTTAGCATCTTAACGTTCAATTTTGATCGACAATACCTTGAAATCATCATAAAGCACCGTTGAAGGGGCGGTTTAAGTCTATTTATAGAAGTAGCTTGCTTGCCATTGAGCTTGCCGTTTTTTTCGCTTACAATTAGATTTTTTTTGTATTGGAAACGCAATCATACAAAACTTTATTCTTGGTAAATACAACAAGATAAAATACAACGCCGTTATATACACGTCAATGAAAAAGGGCAGACATGTCATGGCTCAGTTTTATACACAATATTGCAACAAGAAGAGCGTCGACCTATTACAGAACACGGTAATGGTTTATAGCATGGGAACATAAGAAGAAGACTTAGGAGAAGAAGTTCTCGAACATCTTGACCTTCTTCACACACGTATTGTTATCCTGACACTGATATCCACGCGGACAACACGAGTGACGACAGCAGACGCCCTGAATGGAACAGAGATGGTGGCATACCTTATCTAACAATAAGATTATTCCTTGTTCGTGAAGCTGGGGTCAGTAATGTAAAAGTATCAAAGAAACACAAGTCCTCATTGTGTCTGTATGTAAAACCCTTGGGAACGAAGAATCAAATACCACTTTGAATTTGACAAGCAACAATCTTATTGTTATTTAGGGAAATAGCCACCCTATTAGAACACAGTTTCTTTTGTGCTCTACTACACTTGATTATTTTTAGCGATGCTCGTTGATAGGCAGATTCTAGCATGTTCTAGCAAATCAAGGACTAACAAAGCGAAAAAAGGCATACCCCGGAGAGCGGACAGCAGACGTAGTCGGGGTAGAGGCCGCTCTCATCGTCGAACTCCACGCAACACGTCGATTGACGGGAACATCCCCAGCCCTTTCCACATTGGACCGGGTACTTATGTCGCTGTAATCAGATCAAGTAAGTAAAGTAAGGTCGTGAAAGTTACGTCACATACACGATTCGAACTACGATTTGAGAGCCTGTGGGAAACTTGCGACTGCCAATCTCATTGTTTCATCAAGTAAGACACACTCTGGTCGAAAACAACCATAAGTATAATATTCTAATACACAAAGAAGTTTTGATGTAAGAAAATAATGCGTTCTGTTTAAAGATGATTCTGTTCCAACACTCACATCCATCTGACTCTCCAGTTCGTGCGGTCGTTCGAACTCGATGGATTCCTTCGGACGGCCGATCGTTGCGGGGAAGTTCCTCAGACTTTCGATGAATGAGTTCGAGCTTGACTGAAATAGATATTATCATTATTGACTTTACTGTGACTATAACAACACTAAGATAGGATATTTATACAGAAAAGAATTAGGTATGCCAATAGCATGACAATACCAAAACCGACTAATGTCACCTACTAACAATAAGTAGCCGTTTTTCCTAGCTTGTTGTCTTTTCTTTATTAACTTTAGTACTAATACTTCTAATAATCTCCACTTTAAAATATTAAATGTGAATGAGCAAAAGTGATGCTGACCTGCTTCTGATAGCATCGTTCGCCCGTTGTATCGCATCGGAAGCCATCCGGGCAGCAGTGGAGATGATCGGAGCAGCACGTGCCATGCGCCGTCGGACAGCATCCATACTGACCGGAGGAGAGTTGGCAGCACGTCGTTCCTGAATTCAGTCGTCATCAACAGTATGTCGGAAAGATTCCTTTGATATCTATTATATCAATCCCACCGATGCAAGGCTTCCTGCATCATTCCTTATTAATTTCATGTAAACCATGTTCAACCATTCTCTATTTCTTGCTTCTTCTACTTCCTCTTTCCGTCCTTTACTAGCATGTACTCGACTATTGGGCGCCGCCAAGAATAAGAACCGCCTGGATAAGAACCGCCTGAATGAGAACTCTCGGACAAAGGATAATCAAATTAGCGAGCATTGTTCGAGGGTTCTCATTCAGGCGGTTCTTATCCAGGCTTTTCTTATATTGGGCGGCGCCGACTATTGCAGTGCACATAAAGATTTTCTTATAAGTATTCTACAACTAGAACAACACATCAATTATTTCTAATTGCAAGTTATGTATATTTGGCCACTACGTGCTTACTACTCTACGAATACTGTATCTCTATTCCTTCTGGATACCGTAATCCTACTCCTCCTCCACTGACCAGTCGGGCATCGCGATTGTCCATCAGCACATGGTACATCACCGGTTGTCCTCCTGGTTGCTTGTTTCTTCTTCGCGAAGAACACTTGTTTGCCCTGTAACACAATCGGTAACCACTTTTCGAGCCGGATCCGGGCGGGTTCCGGCACGATATATAATATCTCCATCTTCATCTACTGAATATGTTTTCTGGACACGTCAAAGAGGCCTTCGGGTGACAAGTAAACCATAAGCTGCTTAAAAATGAGAACGAACATGGAGGGCGGAGTTGCACTTTCCCTCCTCGGTGTCGCATTCGTATCCACTCGGACAACAGTGGACGTTGTCCGCGCAGCACACCGCCTGCGGGTACGGACAGCAGCCGTAGCTGAACAATGGGCTATTTATTATTGGTCATATCATGCATAATATGATCAAATCTTATTGTCAGGTTTCTTTCCAATTACCCAAACCACCGATGAAGATGGTGGATCACAGTTTCATTTAGTGATTATGATAATGTTTATAACAAATGAAGGTGGTGCATCACACCACTTTTGTCGGACTAACCAGCATCCGATGAATGGATTCCATGTATGCTATCACAACTCTATCCGTATAAGGAGTGGGAGGAGGGTGAAAAGTTTGGAAAAGTGAAATCTGGCAACGTTGGTCGAGTCTACTGCACGCTATCTCATGATCAGAAATTGCTCTAACAATAAGATAGTGTGCAACAGACATGACCAAAGTTTTCAAAATCTGTTTTTCAAGGCTTTTCTTTGCACGCCTATAGGGAACAGAATGAGAGTAGAATAGCAGGTAATCACATAAAATGAGTCATTTTGAATATAAACGAGCAGGCAAAAGAGAACTGAAATGACTCACGATCCGTCCTCCAGTTTGCAGCATGTCGCCGTATCGTCACAGGTGTATTCCGGATCCTCACATGGAGCTCCCAACTGGAAACAGAGATCAAGGTACACACAAATACAAATGAACCCTACAAGTACAATCATGTAAATAGTAGAACTTCTAACACTACTCACAGGCAAAAGAGCAAATATTACTAACAATAAGAGCAAACATGACTAGGAATTGTGTGGAAGTAAACCTTGTACTAGTCAAGTTATATCTTTTCTAATATTTTCTTATACATAAAAATATTTAGATAACAATGTTCATGTGTTTTTCACGATGTTCTTATTAACAATAACACTTACCCCAACAGCAGCAACTGCGAGTAGAAGAACGAATATACGCATTGTTGATGCTGAAAAGACAAATATGGGCAAATGTCAATCTGTTATTATCAGTCGTGTACAATCGCGTGGTTATTATTGACAAACAAGCATTGAAACAAATATCGCGACATTTTGAGAACCGTAGACAATGAGGGTTACTGTAGAATAGAAGATCAGGCAGTGAATATAGCCATGGTAAAGGAAAAGGACGTTGCTATGACAGAGAACATAAGGACTGGGATTGATAGTGGCCACTCCTCTTTGGATAAAATCCATAATGAATAACAAAGATAACAAAAATCAGGAGGAGGAGGAGATGGTTTCGAAACAATGGCAAGTGTTGAAATCAACACTTACAAAGGAAAACTGTCTTGAACCATTCGTGGAAGCTTTGGTGTAGATAAACAATCAAAACAAGAAGAATGATTCACATCAGAATGAGTGAATGTGTTCTAATCGAACGACTTACATCAATATTGACATTAGTAAGGAACAAAGAACATACACAGTGAAGTTTCTGTACCTACAAAAACTATTTTCGGCATACAGTTGAATAAGAACTTTAGGTACTTTAGCGAAAAAAAGAGCTGAAGCCTAACTCCTTACAACATTGGCAAAGCTTAGCGAGTGTCATGTTAGGTTCTTTAATTGTTAGAAAAGCTAAGTTCGTTCTAACGTAGTGAGGTTCACCTAACAATAAGACAGTTCCCAGGTTGATTAACACCTAAATTCATAGTAATTCATCTAATTGTGAAACTTGGCGATTTGTGAACGCTCATAGGGAGATATTGAAAATAAGTAACTTTGTAAAGATCCAAAAGACATGGTTGGAAGAGGAGGAAGAAGAAGAATCTCTCCACTGGTAGACGCCGGTAATCATTCTGCTCCTGATAACAATTCCTCGCCTCAGAGGTCACCATAATCAGTCTCAGTGATAGTGCATCGGCACGTGCTGGCACTGACCGACCATCCTCATCGGAAGATGCCCAGTCTGGACCATTTGCCCACTCTGGGCCTCTTATTGTACATCACAAGACGTCCACTTTGGACCGTTCGTTAGACATCAGAAGATAATCAAAAGATGCCCACTCCGGCCATTCACATGAAAGGATAGCCAAAAGCTGATGTTCAAAAGGATCCCAATAATCAACAAACCAATCAGCTTGAGAACGAACCCGTGAATGGCGGACCTGAGAACGCGCCCATATTGGTGGACAGACATCACGGCATTCTTTTGGCACAAACAACACGGGAACTAACTACCTGTTTGCGATCAACACTGTTTGTACACCAAAAAAAGTTAGCAGAAAAGGAAAAGGGTTTTTGTACATATATGAAGAGGAACCACTTTCGGTCCTTGACCTTCCCGAGAGAAGGAACTCGTGGGAACAACGATCACTCACGAGGAACACGAACATTCTCGCGAGAATCAATCGATAACCTCGCGAGGTTCGGGATAAGGATGAGGCAGGAATGCTTTGTGAGTGTCAAAATCAAAGAGACAGAGGCAATTCGACATCTCACCTTCAACGAAGGAGAACGTAAAATGAACGAGAAATGTGAGTCAGGGTAAGATGACCCTGAGATGCCAGCTGACTGCCAGGGATATTACAAATGTACTTTTTAAAGCACATATAATTGTTACACAATAGAATACAATGATAATACCGGTATATAGTAAAAGTAACAGGGAAGACATAGTGATTTCAATTATACAATACTACGTTACTAATGATGAATAGCTATAACTAATGTGTTGCACTACGAGAACGTAAAGCCATTATGATAGCTGAAGCAGTGAGATGTAATCACAGAACATAACTATTATATATGGAACACCAAACACAGTAATCACATGTTGTTCTTTCTGGCAACGCCTTGTTCTAACAATAAAAACCATCACAGCAAACGGAAAGTGAATACTGCACGTGTCCTGTTATCATACTTCTCCGTTCTGTACAAATATCCAACTACCACTGTATGATCAAATCTTATTGTTAGGGTTTCCCAATTACCCAAATTTCCTAAAGTATCCAAATACTTCCCATACATGTACCATTTCACAAGCTCGTGAACCTGTGCTGAACTATGAAGAACTTGAATACGCTTAGAAGGTTGAACATATAACGACAGCCGGATATTTGTACAGAACGGAGTCAGATAAGTCAATGATAACTGTATGGAACATCAAACACA
Organism: Koerneria luziae; assembly: GCA_014805365.1. NCBI lineage: Eukaryota > Metazoa > Nematoda > Chromadorea > Rhabditida > Neodiplogasteridae > Koerneria > Koerneria luziae. The sequence goes on along the minus strand of JACMIJ010000262.1, from coordinate 7,151 downwards.
GTAATCACATGTTGTTCTTGCTAACAACGCCTTGTTCTAACAATAAGAACCATCACAGCAAACGGGAAGAGCATATTGCACATGTAACAGAAGGATCTTTAACAGAAGGATGACATTAGTCACGAGGTGATAACCCCAATAAATTAATCGAACAGCGTTTGATTAGCCAATTGGATACATGAGAAAGGAATGTCGCACCTTGACAGACAAATCGGCGTTTGCAAGATGGAAAATGTAGAACGGGAAAAGTAACACTGATTGAGAAAAGGCTACACTTTCCTAATTGTAAGTTTTAACATTCAGAGAGCAGTTAACCCCAATGAGATATCTAATGCAAGTTAGTTGTTTGGAAATGGCTAGCACAAAGATGATAATTAACCATAATATAGTTTTTCATTTCTGTCTTTTTGGCCAAACTGGTGAAGGTTTTGTTCTTGAATAATCCACATAAACATATGACATTTAGGGACGGTCACATTTTCGAAACACATGATCCCAAAACCCAGAGGAAGTTTTCTTAATGTTGAAAACGGATTCAGAAAACCAGTGGAGAAAAATTGGACGATTTTTAATCTCCTGGTTGAACCATATCATGTTTTCTCTTCCCTCATTTGAAAAAGTGATCAACGCATTGGCAAACTCTCACATCGTATTACTTCTGCCGGTCTACAGTACCTAAGTGGAACAAGAACCACATACATATTATCTACACTGTAACCAATCACAGTTATTGCACAATCCTGTGTTTTTATGGAAATTAGGACCTGCTGAGGTACTTTCAGTGCAAAATTCATCCTGTACGTTAATCACAAGTCAGTAATATGTCGGACAAGAACAAAATGATCACTCTCTAAAGCAAAGTGCAACGAACGGTTGCTGCGTTCATACGCAACAGCCATTCCACGTGATACCGCTTCCTTTGTTAAGCGGCAATAGAAATCTCATTGTACAGCGCGGTTAGCAATAGCTAAAACAAAGAAATTAGCATAAAATACAATGCCGCTTTGAACATACGTGCTTCCTCCA
>JACMIJ010000261.1:0-23376 GCA_014805365.1 Koerneria luziae | reverse complement strand
GATCGAGCGGTGTGGAGACGAGGAAGCCGAGCAGCGGACCCCATCACTACATGGGAATAACGCGAGGAAGAAGAAGATGTGCTTTACGCTACTGTAAAGATAAATGATGATGATGATAAGACTAATAACAAAGCAAACACATAATACCTGGCAAGAAAGAGGTAACGGTAGACAAAGTGGTAGCTGAGCAAAACAAAGGTTGTCGAAAATGTGAAGGCGTACATGAGATTTCCAGCCATGCCCTTGATCAAGCCAATTGAGATCATAATCGTAGTGTAGCCATTCACATAGATTCTCTGGAAGCACGACATCACACATAATGCTGAGATAGTAGAACTTCCTCTGTACGATTATGATTTGTGCGCTTATGGAATTGTTGCGTGAGAATAATGTAAATTGAAATTCATAGTGAGCGCATGGTTTTCCCAAGTAAGCGTTTGTGAAAGTTGCTGGGAAAATTATAAACACATTGCATAAAAGGTCAATTGGCTACAACTTCAATCTAAAAAGCCCTAAGTGTTTTAAATGTTTTATTTATTTTTTGCTAAAGTGTTTATGACACTCATTTTCTGAATATGATTACGAAATACTGAACACTGTAGAAAACGAGTGTTTTAAACACTCAAGCACAATAATTATTGTTTGGGGGTAATTTCTTTCACTAATTGTAAGATCATACCAGGTTCGAGGTGAAATGCACAAGCGAGTGAAACAAATCAAAGGACACGAATATTGCAGTTAGCGTGGTATAGGAACCCATTTCACGTCTACCCGTTTTCCACATTACAAAAAAGACTGTGAATGACAGAATGCAGCCAAGCCCTGAAAAGCGATTGGATTCACAATGTACTATTGGCTTACCTGACTCCGTTTTGTACAAAAAAATTTGACTGTCACTGTATGATATTGTTAGGTATCTTTACAATTACAAAAATTTGCTACAGTATTTAAAATTGTCGCAAATATATTCCGTCTTATCAAGCTTGTGAACTGCGCTGTGCTGTAAAAACTTGTATACACTTACAAGATAGCTACAGTCGGATATTTCTACAAAACGGAGTCGAATAAGCCAATAATACTCGTCAGGAGAGATAAGAAATTCAAAAGACAAATATAAAAGTTTTGCTGATCTAATTAGCTCTACTGTCTGCGTCGATTCAAAATTGTGATTTATTAATTGTGGAACGACAATATATCTTTTGTGTTTGTTATCTTCTCTTGTTGTTAGCTATGAGAGTGTGTTACTTGTGGCAGAAAGGCTTTGTGTAAACCATAACTTACCAAAGAAAACATATTCAAAAGCGTACAAAACGTGCATGTACTCCTTCATCGCATTGGCGTTCCATGCATATGGATAGGTAAGGCTGCAAACAAGAACGGCCGACTTACAGAAACATACATAATTTATTATATTTATTTTAATATTAATTAATAACATATATTATTGTTATTTATATTTACACATCGATGAGAAAGACAGCAAAAAAGTGAGCAAAAAAGTTAACTGAGGTTTCATTCAGGCAAAAAGAAAGCAATTCTAACTCAGTTCGCACAAAAACATCACATGATAAAACGTGGGAAATTGCAAAAGAAAGGAGTGCAACGATCTCATGTTTATCGAATAATCTCAACATTAAGCATAATGGGACACACTAATTTTATTTTTATTTTTCATGGTTCAAATTTTATTAGCATATGTTTTGTTCACTAATGAATATACAAAGAATGTGCAGTTTCTTTTACCGAGAAAATCTAGGAAGATTAAAGAGGTGTAAACTCACTTTTTAAAGTACTATGTCCCCGTTAACCATGGCTTTCCCTTGGTGTGGTTAACACTTCTGTAGCTTGTTTAGTATCATAAATTTCAATTGAGAGTTTTGTATGGCTTTAAAGACAAAAAAATCGTCAAAAAATAGCATGTAACTATGCCCTATTTATTCTTGTTTCACAGAAAACATAAGACTCGGGCATAGTAAGAAAAAAGTGCGTTCACTCCTTCTTTAAGTGTGCAACAGTGAAACTTACACAAAGATGTTCCCAATTGTGTGATTATTACACAATTGAGGGTATATACTAAGAGCACAGAAAAATATTCCCCAATTGTGAATTTTTTCACTCGTCAGTGCTGCTTTGTTTAAAAAAACTCTCATTTTTTGAACTGGCGTTGTCTATTGTCAGCATGCGTTAAAAATGAGGGCTTAAAACACTCATTTCCCCTTTGAGGGCTACGAGCTACTAGCGATTCTAAACCGCACAGCTGGCATTATCATGGGTGTCATAGACAATTCGCTTTGTATCAATAACACGGGCACTTTGATGTGCGGAAGTTCGCGTCCGTAGGAAGGTCCAGTTATGAAGCGGCCGAGCCTCGTGTTGCAGAGTATCCTTCGGTAGGACTGAAAACATTGATATCAGTTGCTACCAGCAAGAAAATAAATGATTCTTTATCAAGCAAGCTATTCCATGATTTATGAACCTGTATTCTATCAACATAAGTACGCTCCGTTCTGTACAAATATCCGTCTGTCACTGTATGCAAAATCTTATTGTTAGGTTAATCCGTTTTTTACAAATTTGCCAAAATCTTCAACTTTGTAACGAACATGTGCCGTTTCACAAGCTTGTAAACCTGCTATGAGCTGTAAAAAAATTCAATGTCTTTACGAAGTTGAATAGATAGCGACAGTCGGATATTTGAACAGAACAGGATCAAACATGCAAACAGTATTATACTGACTCGCGCACGACCCCGGAATGTGCCTTCCACCTCACCACCCGTCCGAGGTCGGGTAGTATGATAGTGGTCTAAAGTGAAAGTGTGGGATCCTGTACCATCTACCAGCTTTTAAAGGGGACCGGAAACCGTGAATGCACCATTTCCTTGTATAGTTTCCCCCTCACAGAAGTTGCGGGTTGCTTTTAAAACAACACAAAACAACGGTTTCTGGCCTCCTTTAACAAAAACGTAGAAAAACAAACCCATAACTATTACATAGGCTATTCGACCTTGGTTCCTTGTCTATTGGGAACACATTAAGAATTTTTTTTTCCTAAAGTGTCCCTACTATAGCAGAAGTATACGTTGTAGTATCCACTCTAATTGTAAGTACGTAAAATCGTGATTTTAATATACCTTGATTAGCAGTAAGAGAGCGAGAGCATTCGCCGCCGGATAGACGGTGGTTGCCGTGGACGCCGCGTCTCCGCACCACTCGCAGCTGACGAAGAATATCGGAGCGGCCAGGATCGCACCGCACGGGATGAAAATACACGCGAAGGGGATGATCGTCTGAATGCGCAGAAAGTATGATATAAAAAAGTAGAGTAAAATATTATTATGTATTCATTTTTCTCGAATCTTACAATTAGCCTGCGGGCGAGTGTGCTGCTGGAATGCAGAACGCATATTGTCAGTGCTCAAACGGAAACTATTATCCAAGGGAATAACGCCAGGCAGATATACTATTGCATGTATTTGGATGGTTGTTCAAGCTTGTCTGCATTGCCATTGTACTCTCATATTGAAATCCCCACATAACTTGTGATTCAAACATGCACAGCTCCTTACGCTGCTCTACAGTGAGTATGCAAATTTTGGAGGTGGAAACACCCCTCCCCTTCAAATGAACCATACCTGAACAATCAAAGTGATGAACAGTTGTCGCTGTAACCGTCGTGTGGTCGGTGTCAGCGTAGCCGACCGCAGAACACCAACAATGCCGATCGAGCAGTAGATCATAACGAGGAAGCACACCGACATCACACCAAGAATGGCTATCAGGCAGATCAACGGGCGCTGCCGCAGGGAACCATCAGACTGAAATGGAACGTGCCGGTTTATGCTGAAGGATATGATAGTAGCAATAATATGGTATGTACAATTGGAATATCTGACTCCGTTCCGTACAAATATCCGACTGTCATTATATATCCAATTTTGTGAGTGTATTTAAGTTTTTCACAATTCAGTACAGATTCACAAGCTTGTAAAATGAAAAAAATTGCTAAAAATTTGAATACTTTTGCAAATATGGGTAATTGGAAAGAAACCTACAATAAAATACCAGTATAAATCGACAGTCGGATATTTGTACAGAACGGAGTAAGGTAAGCCAATAGTACATATCCGCTGTTCTAGCAACGAGTAATCGTTCATACGTTAGACGAAGCCCCTTTACTTTCTTCTGCTCCAACTAAACATGCTATCCTGTTTTTGTCACAGACAACTTGTGACGGGAGCCAAAGTGCATTCTACTTGTGGGTTTTGAGGATAACCTTTAATCGCTGGAACTTACCAATCGATAATCGACCATAAACGATCCAATGTGTTCGATGTCAATAGAATACATTCTACGAACGTTCTCTGCCATTGCTCGCTCAGTTTCCTCGTCATAGATACCTAATTGTAAAAATGGAAAAAAGGTTGCAAAATATATGAAGAAGCTACAATTCTCTTATTGTTAGACGAATGTTCCAATCGTCTCAAGAATAGATAATAATCATTTGCATAGATGTTTTTAAAGCAAAACATTAATTTTGATAAAGGGGCTAAAATCATGTAGCTTCCTGGAAAGCTATATGATCTAAAGTTGCTCCCTGTCACAGTAGTTGTTAGAAGGTTACAGGATAACGATTATCGTAAAGGTAGATTCTTTTTTTTTGCAAATCCAGGTTGAAAGACTACAAAAAAAGTCTTCCTTCAACAATCAACAAAAAAATGACGGAAAATGTGTGTGCATGCGGAATATTGAGAAACCGTACCGTATCCGACATAAGAAAGAATAGACCATACAGCTGCTTCAAATATTACAACGAATACTAGAAAACAAATGAAATACGTTTTCTGGAATAGTGGAAGATACTCTGCCCTGAAACAATATAAGATGAATATCAAAACTGTGCGTAATTGATAATCAGAGAGAAAAAAGCCTCAAATAAGCTTGAATACTGCTTGAGTGTTTAAAAAACTTAAAATTTGATTTTTATTTTTTTAAGTCTACTTTATAATGGCGGTAATGAGTGTTTTTAACGCTCGATAAGCACTTTTCGAAGCTATTTGTGCCTTATATTTGTTTTACTACCGATATTGGAGGTATGTAGCTGAGGATCACCTTGTCAATGCGAGATATCGATACACGAAATGATAGCAAAGCAAAACAAATGTTGCCGAGAAAGTGGAGGCATAGAGGAGATTCCCGACCACTCCGTGGATTATTCCGATTGTCACCAGGATAACCGAGTATCCGTCGAAGTAGATGCGCTGCAAAAAGTCTACATGGTCTTTCAAGGCTAATGATTTATTAGCTTCTATGTAAGATATAATATATTTTGGAGGAATTTTACTACTAACAACAAGTAGCATTCGCTGCTTTGAACCTGGTACGCCTATGGTAAGTCTGCATAGCCTTTCAAGGCTTACTTTTATTGGTTACCTTGCATAGGGGAATTTTTTGCATTTTGATTTCAACTTAGTTTTCACGTGTGTTTCAGTTGTGTAATCTACTGAAAACACAATTGTGATAGTGGAAAAGAAGTGTGTACTTGTGCTTGTGATTGTGAACACAATACTCCCACAATTGAAATCAAGTTGAAAAGCTATCTGTGAAACTGAAACACCATTGTTTTGTTTCCACCTGAAAACATGTGTGTGTTTAGTATTCACGCCGATGCTGTGGATTTCCTACTATGATAGTATTAGGCTCACGAAAATGCAAAATAAACTGTTCCGATAACAAAATTCAAATGCATGTCTTCGGCCATAGTTAACAGGAATATTTGAGTACAACTGTGTACGTTTAACAACGAATAACTATGTACTCACAGCAATTTTGTACCTGATGACTTATCGGACAAAATCGTGAGTCCAATAGTATATACGAGACTGGCTGCTCTTGGAAATGATCGCTGACATTTTCATTTTCATTGCGCAAATTAACTTGAGCAACGATAAGTACACGCCTACGTGACTATTTCGTTTTCCTACAATTTCCTTCTTTGCAGAAAAAAGTGCTTCGGCTACACATCACGACCGCTCAAGGGGCAACCAAAGAAACCAAAGTGATAATTATTTTAAAGGGGGCCAGAAACCGTGAATCCTTGGAGGCAAAATGCACCATTTCCTTATATATTTGCCCCGCTCACAGAAGTTGCGGTTCTCTTATACACGCAGTTCTGCTAACACAAAACAACGGTTTCTGGCCTCCTTTAAATCAATGAATTTTTGAACCACAGAATTTTTGTGTCGTGTTTTTTTTTTTACATATTTTTATTTTTTTTTTTTACTGTGGAGCTACTATGCCACATACAGCGTTTCATGATTGCCGGCCTACAGTATCTTATTTGTATACAAGTACAAAGGAATTGGGGATAAATAAAGGAATATGCAATTTTTAGACGGGTGTCTCGAATCAGCATCAAAACGTTGCACCAAGGTACTCAAACAAACACTCCGCAGACGAGCTGCTACGTAAGAGACAAAAATGACAAAAATGTTGAGATTACTGTATTTGGCACTGTGCCAAATTTCCCTCCGACATTGTGTTTTGGCGGCTGTGACATGTGGTTATTCAGGTTCTTCCAATTGCTTATCTAGCCTGATAATAGAAACATTAACATTACATGCTACATAATATTTACGTTACTGTATAACAACTCTTACTGGATTCAACAAGAGATGAATAATGGAGTTGAAGAAGTCGAACGAGACGAAGATGAAGAGTAGATCGGTATACGAACCCATCTCATGTCGCCCTGTTTTCGCCATTACGTAGTATACAAGCAGAGTCAGCACACATCCCAGAGCTGCAAATATATGCTTATTACGGACAATGGCAATAGGCAATTGGTAGTGCATCTTGGTGTAGTGGCAGAAGGCGCTCTACACTATACTGAAGACTCGGGTTCGATTCGCGCCACGTCCCAACCTAACCAAGGTGGCATCCCTCTAGGTAGGCAATTGGCATAGATCGTATCACGAAGAGTAATCGGTCCGTGTAAATGACCTTGGGACTTAAAATGCCCCACAAAGTCCTGGCCTCTTCAGGACTTCTAGCAGGCGAAATACCTTAGATACGGGAGACTTTGCCTTACGGAAAATATGACGCTGCGCTAGACAAGAGATTCCATAGAGAACTTCGTCGTATTAGTTATAGCACTATTGCTCATGTTAAAGGGGCCAGAAACCGTTGTTTTGTGCTAGCAGAACTGTGTGTATAAGAGACCCGCAACTTCTGTGAGGGGGTGGGGCAACTATATAAAGAAATGGTGCAATTTGCTTCGAACGATTCACGGTTTCCAACCTCCTTTAAAGGAATATAGTGCTCCTTCCGGCTGTCTGCTACCATCTTCCTCTGAGAGGATTCATAGGAAGAGGCCTCTCTCCCTCCAGCCACCACCAATCTTGTTAGTTCTCGTACGACAACGACGCTTGGATTCATATGAAGAGGCCTTCGATCGGCATGGTATCTACCATGATACTGATAAATATGTAATTGCACGCAGGATATACAAGTGCACTGTTTTTTTTCAGCCTGAGTATTTTTCAATACATTATAAGAAATCTTTGACAGCGACTTACCGAAGAAACCATATTCGACGTAAATCAACAGTTGCACAAATTGTTGCATCCAACAAACTGTAATGACAATCACAAATTGCAATCTCAAAAAAATACATATATTATACATTGCTTATAGCAAAATGAAGCGTTTGGTTCGATTGCTTAAATACAGTCTTACAAAAATGTAACATCATGCTAACAAAAGCTTGAATAAACGCCAAAATAACCATTTATGAACTAAAAAAGGTCCAAAGCTCATGGACAAGCATCACTACAGCATAAGAAGTTTCTAATACACGGAAAACGAGAGCAATAATCAAACGGTTAAAGTGATTACGGAGTAAAAGTGCTCGTGTACATAGTGTACATTGACGGGCTTACTTGTAAATGTCTAATTGTAAGTATTTTCTAGCAAAATGAACGTGTATTTGTGTGGAGTTACAGTACGGTACACGGATAAAAAATACATAATACATACATATTTATGTATTATGTGCATTTTTATATAATACATACAGACATATTTATATGCATACAACGTGTGAAAGTGGAACACGGACACACATGTGACTACAATTTAGTTATCTAATATGGCTAGTTAGGACAAGTGTTATTGGCTGAAGAGCTAAGATAAAATAGTTCAGTTAACAAGCGTACTATTGGAGGAATTTCATATGGAAATAACCATTTGAGGAAAAGAAGACAGTCAGGACGAAAACGAGGGTTGCAGAGGGGATGTGTACGATAATTGTGCCCACGGCTATCGGAGGATAGCATGTTAATAAATTAGAGAGTGGAACATCTATTAGACGATAAATAAATGAAACGGTAAATGAGAACCAACTGAGCAACGATACAACGCGATTCAAAAGTTGTACATTACATTTTAAATAATGGTCAGTTTTTAGAAGGCAACTGATAAAACAGCTGATCACGGTATTGGTCAATGATCAATAATTGTAGACTTCATTAGACGGTCTTGGAATCGCATGCAAAGCCGGTGCACCCGACTGCTCTTCGACGGTGTTCTTCGCAGCCAGTCGCCTCTTGAAACGACCAATCGTGCAGTTGTAGAACGTGTTGCGGTAAGACTATAAAAGAAGCTTGTTGTATGCGATATTAATTTCGTTAACATAATAACTGGTTTGTTATGTTTGCATGGTACAACAATTTTTTTTTAATTTGTCAGAAACATTAGAATAGGATTTGAGTATTGATAGCGAGAGTTTGATAGTTAACACGGGATGAAGTCAGATATGTATTCCACCTATTCCACCAATTCCACCATTGATTCTTCTTCTCTATCATAGTTGCAGATATGGAAGGGCGTTACCCTCACTCACGGCGGTTCATGGTCAATAGTCTAATGTACCTCATTTATGTGCATGCAAACACAAAGGAATTTGAAGAACGAACAAAGGATTGTGCAAATCTTGAATCTAGGAATAGCTGCACACTTTTTTAGAGCCTCCTTTAAACATACCCGGATGAGCAGCAACAGGGCGATGGCATTCGCGGCCGGATAGATGGTAGTGGTCGACGAAGCGACATCTCCGCACCAATCACAGTCGACATAGAACATTGGTAGGAACAGAACAACACCACTTGGACTGTAGAATGTGATCAGCGGAATGATGGTCTGAACATGGCTCAAAACTTGCTGGAAGGTTATAAAACCGTAGAGATCTCATAGACACGTACTACTCTTACATTAGCTGTTACTGTCATTACGTTTCGCTTGAATCTCACAATTGGCGAATTTTACAATGGTCAGGATGCGAAACGGTTTTTAGCTAGTTCTGATTGTAAGCACGTATTGTTCTCTCTCTCTCTCTAAGGCAAAGGTTTTTTTTTCCGCTGCTGAGTGCTGCTATCTCGGAAACCCTCACTTTCTTAACTGGGCGTAGCTTATTGCTACATATAATACTTGAAAGAAGGAGATAATAAGTGTTTTAGGGGTGGGGTTATTTATTTGAGTGTTATATTCCTTCAAAATACCTGCACAATCAGCGTGACAAAGAGTTGTCGCTGCAGTCGCCGCGTCTTCGGCGTCAAGCGTGCGTTTCGCAGTGCGCGCACAATGCCCATCGAGCAGTAGAACATGACATTGAAGCAGGTCGTCGTCACCGACAACAGCACCAACAGACACAGCACCGGCTTCAGGTTGAACGAGCCATCGTCCTGTGATGAGATACTCAGAAACACAATATACAGGCCTCAAATAAGCCTGAACAGTGTTTGAGTGTTTAAAACATTCATTTTCAGCGTTTAGTATTTCGTAAACCAATTGAATAAGTGTTCAAACACTCAATTTTTGAAACTTTTTATCTGAGTAGTGCTTCAACCCAACAACTAAGGGTTTCACTACTGGCACTCCATGTAAGTATAATATTTTTTCCTCATCAAGGTGATTCATTACAAGGCAATCACACATATAAAAGTTATCTGAAGATTTAATTTCCGGAGATTTCTGAGAATTCTTATGCTGTCTAAGAAAATGCAATTCGATATTAAATGTAAAAATCATATAGTAAACAAGTAGTAGTTTAAGTAAATTAAGTGAATAAACATAACAATGAGAGAGGAAAGTGCTACTTTTCTGGTTCGGTTTCGGTCTCTAAATCCTAATTAAATACTGGTCGTTTGAAAGATTCTTTAGATCCGCTTGATCCTTATTTAGCATGATTCACAATCAGTTACTTATGCATGAAATGGACGACGCAAACCTTTCGAAAGTTTGTGTAAAAAGAAACGGTGTCGCCCAGCACCACAGAATACATATCCCACACAATACGAGCAATGATGAGCCGTTCACGCGCATTTTGTATGCCTGAATACGGTTTTCATTAGACAACAAACGTTACAGTTGCAGACAGACAACACGGCATTATGAAGATGTCCATGTTCGTCGTAATAACACCATGCGAACTATTCACGAACACACAAAATCCAGACTGTGACCAATCACAGTTATTTCAACGTATTGTGAAATGTTTGTATGGAAACTTGGACCTCATGGAGTGTTTCCAGTTAAAAATTTTCGACATCCTGTACGTTAGTCACAAGTCAGGAATATGTTTGTTCACAAAGTATTTGAATACTTTTAAAAATTTGTGAATTTGAAAGAAACATAACAATTTGGTATGCCCCTCTACCATAAACATTGCAAATATTAAAAAAAAGCTTTGTAATCAGGAGAAATCAATAAAGTAGATGCGGTCAACCTACCGTAGCCAAAGTATGAAACAATAACGAACGCCGAGGACTGGAACAGCAAAATGGAAGCCAGCAGCAAAATGAAGAATTTGTTGTTGAACAGCGTGAGCTTGTGCGGCCTGAAATGTTCCAGAACTTATTATGACACGACTCGAGATCGTTGCAAACTTCTCAAAGTTCTAATAACTATAAGACATCCTTCTCAATCTTCAAGTTCAAATCTCTTAATCGTCTCATAATCGTGAAAACTATTGTACATTGTAAAGCAAATTAAGGTTTTGCAAAGGCTTCATAGCCAGTCCCGAGAGTAATATGCATGTACATACTTGACGAGATACAGATACCGGTACACAAAGTGGTAGCACAACAGTACAAATGACGTGGAGTAGGTGAAGCCGTACAACACATTGCCGAGTGTCCCACCCAGCACACCGATCGAGATCATATTCGACGTGTAACCCGTAACATAGATACGCTGCAAAGCTATATATTACTACTATAGGAATATCTGACTCCGTTCTGTACAAATACCCGACTGCCATCATATATTCAATTTTGTGAGCGCATTCAAGTTTTTCACAATTCAGCATAGGCTCATAAGCTTATGAAATGACATAGGTTTGTGAAAAATTTGAATACTCTAGCAAATATGGGTAATTGGAAAGAAACCTAACAATAAGATACCATTGTGAATCGACAGTCGGATATTTGTACAGAACGGAGTCAGATAAGCCGATAGTATATGCCTTTTGCTCTCTCTCAAAGTAGAACCCTTCTGATTGCGGAATAAACGAAATGCTCAGAGAAAAATAAGCCTCCTCAAATTTTGAGTGTCTTAACACTCTTTAGTGCTGGAGTGTTTATAACATTCACTTTTTCAATAGGATTACGAAATACTTAACACTGAAAATGAGTGTTTACAACACTCAAGCACTATTCAGGCTTATTTGAGGCTTATTTATTTCTCTGAGTGAGATGAAACCTTAAAAGGGGCCGGAAACCGTGAATCCTCGGAGATGAAAACCACCATTTCCTTATATAGTTGCCCCCCTCACAGAAATTGCGGGTCGCTTATACACACAGTTCTGTTACCACAAAACAACGGTTTCTGGCCTCCTTTAATAGTGCTTGAGTGCTCAGAACACTCATTTTCTGCATCGTGCAATTGTGTTCTGATCGTTTCCTTGTAAGAATAAACTGCCTCTAGCCGCCTAACTTCAGTTTTAAGTTATATTGTTCGCGTTTTGAACAGACGTGGGAAAGCATCAAAGTACAAGGGAACAAAGTGTCCTTGGGGTGTTCTCAGAAATCTTGTCACGTTTCTGTTGCTCAATAGTAAGGTGAAGTAAAGTACACCCGATTCAAGACCATATACCCTTCGGGGTGGGAACAGAGGGAGCCGGGCCACTGTCCGGAGTGCCCACCTTTTCGCCAGACCGATTACTTAAGATGGCTTAATAGTACTCACACAAAAATAACCGTCAAGAGAGAGTTTCAGTCACTGTTTGGTTCTGCAGTGCATTATGTACTCTCTTTTTGAAGGGAATGTTGCTTATTGTTAGGATATCTAAGAATTAAAAAAATGAGTGTTTAAAACACTTAAGCGGAATTCGGTTTTTCCTCCCTAACAATAAGTAGCCATCTGGATGTTTGCATCAACACAAAGCACAGAATCGTCGTAATATTATATGTATGTCTGACCGGGTTTGCAAGTAAATGCACGATGGAGTGCAGTAGATCAAACGACACCAAAGCTGCAATGAGGATCGTATAAGAACCCATTTCGCGTCGGTCTGTTTTTAGCATCACGAAGAACACGAGAAAGCTGAAGATGCAGCCCAAACCTGCAAATGTCTTTTACATGTACAGTACTACGTAGACATCATTATGCACATAAAGCTATAATAAACAGTGGAACTTCCACCGGTTTAAAATTTACATATCCTTTAGTTTTGTTGTAAGGGAAGTCTTTGTAGTCTTGTGCAAATGAGGTATTGTAGACTGGCGGAAGCCAGTCAATACGTCTACTGTATTGAATGCACTATGAGCTTACCTCACGATTTGTAAGTAGTACAAAACAAGTTAAAGAGAAACTCACCGAAGCATATGTATTCGAAAACGTAAAGAGTGTACATGAAGTCCCTCATTGTTGAAGTTCAAGTGATACAGAATATGGCGAGGAACCCTTATTGTTAGAAAATTCCTTCTTGCTATAATTGTAATTTTCGTGGCTTAACAATTAGCGCCAAGATACTTACAGCGAACTCGAAATCTGCAAGGCAAACACGCATCTTATTTTTAAAGCTAAGCTTTCAAATATTGTTTAACAATTTATTATAAAATAAATAGACATTATACTAATGAAATGTAACTGTTCTATCATGCTCTAGCAAGTCTAGCAAGTTCTAACAAGTCTAGAATGTACTATTAACAAAGTGTCTAGCCAAAGAAACGTTTACAGTGAAGCAATGTTCGTCAAATCTTTGAATCTTCTAACAATAAGATGCAGAGAATAGGCTATACAAAGAAAGAATGCATGTGCACAGCAAACGCTGCCTCTAGTCGACCGCATTGTCTGCTCAGGTTGTGCTCATTCTATGTATTCGTTTCGTGGTCAAAATACTTCCTTTCAACTTACAACCGATGTGAACCTTTTCACATCGTATTGTTAGTCTACCTTTTTCACCTCCGCAACTCTCACCGCCTTTCATAGCACAAGCGCATGAGAATTGCAACATCATGTCCACTTTTGAAGGTTCAGGGGAATGTACGGTAAGAAGCATGACAATCGGCTGTATAAAATGGCTCAACGTTGCACTTACAGTGATCCTTTGTAAAGGCACTCGTTTACCGTGTTTGGATGCTCTTCTGTTTGCTGTGAGCCATGAAGAACTGGGACACAGTCATGCGTTGTTACTTTGATGGTTATGCTCATTTTGCGGTCTTCCATGCCTCAAAAATACCCGATTGGCATACATACAGAACTGTCAACAGCACTATGATGGCTAACAGGGGACATAGTACTTCAAAATGTGTGTTCACTCCTGTTTAGCTCTGTTTAACAGTTTCTGTTACTCTTTCCGTCTGCTTAGCAGCTTTCCCTTTCAAAATGAAGTACATTTCCAATGTACAACTTGCAACCTTCGGCCTTGCAATTACACATCGAGGAAGTGTGTATGTGTTTGTGTGTTTGGGTGTGTTTGTGTTGATGTTATCTCCCCTCTCCCTTTCCACTTCTCTTCCAAAAAACTGGCATTAATCACCGATCGGGTCAAAGGGCAAAAAAAGAAGCATACTACGGACACACACACATAACACACAAATACACTATTGGCATATTTGACGCCGTTCTGTACAAACATCCGACTGTTGCTGTACAAGTATTCTTATTGTTAAGCTCGTGTTCGATTCCCGGCACGCCCCTTCCCAACCAAGGTGTCAACTCTCCGCAATTGATAGTGATAGTATTACGAAGCGTAATCGGTTCGTTGAATACAGGAGAATTTGCCTTTGCCTTTGCTTCTTAGCAAATATACAAATCTGTTAAAGCATTCGAATTTAAGGCAATCCTGTTCCGTTTCCCCCGATTTGAACCTGCTACAAACTGTGAACACAATTAACTATTTTGTGACAGTCGAATTTTTGTACAGACCGGAGTCAAGTATTCCAATAGTATACGACTCACGAATTTGTCCGATTAGTTAGCAGGCACAAAATTGCTGTGATTACACAGTTATTCGTTGTTAAACGTACACATTGGTACTCAAATATTCCTGTTAACTATGGTCGAAGACATGTATTTGACTTTTGTTATCGGAACAGTTTATTTTGCATTTTCGTGAGCCTAATACACGTTGTGCTGAGACAAGCTGGGGCTTCCCAAAATATTCGAAATATTTTTTTCCTTACGCTGGTGAGGCCTTTGCAATCGTATGCAAATGAGGTACGGTCAACGGAAACAAAATGCGCAACATATGATACTCGCTATTCACACCACAGAGACTTCCGCCACAGTCTAAGTCGTGACCGTTAGTTTTCATCGCAAGACAGTTCGTGTACAAAAAAAAATATTACTTTTTTATTGTTAGAATCAAAAATGTGTAGTATAGCTATGTGTTTGTCAACAATTTCGTTGTAATCAACTTGGAAAAAAAGACATGTTTATGGGACGTTTTTTATCTCTCTTTCTCTAGCGGAATGATGGTCGAAACTAGAGTGTTGCCAATCCAATGGTTCATATGAAAGGCGGTGGAAGGAACTGCCAGAGCTGTGTTTTTACAAATTTAAGCGGTGCATTACGTATTATGCATGAAATATTGCGCTAATACTACTGTGCTCAATTTTTAATATATGAATAATATTAAAATTATTTACATATTAAAATATCAAAATTGTTCACACATTATTTTAATATATTTTAAATATATATTTTTAATATTCCTGCCTGATCTTTAGCCTAAGCACAAGGCTTCAACTAAACAATGACTCAGTTCGCTGGACATAACAGAGTGAGTTGGTTCTGCATAAGTGTCGTACTTTTTTCCTTGTAGATCTTCCTTGCGTTCCGCCAGTGCCGCCCAGCGACAATGCGTTGTTTCTGCGGAATGCAGCCGTGCGTCTGCCGACTGACGTACGTCATCTACAAGCTGACATGCAACAAATGTTACCGCAGCTATATCGGTTAGTAGCTATTTGTGAACGAAAGAGTTGAAGTAGACAATGTATGCTATTAACTCCGTTCTGTACAAATATCCAATTGCTGTTGCGTAGTGACATCTTATTGTTATGTCTCTTTCCAATGGCGCAAATTTGCTAAGGTATTGAAATTAATCACAAATTTGTCATAGCGTCTTATACTCTTAAATTTTGAACTTATTGTCAGCGCAGAAATAAGGAAATGAAGGTATAAAACACCTAACAATAAGCAGGCTTAAAGCTTACTTGAGGGTTATTTTTCTGCAAACACCAAAGTTAAGGGTTTTCAACACATTCAGGGAAAACAATTCGGGAGTTGTGGGTCCGCATTGCCGAGCACATGCGAGGAATCGGGGTTGGCAAGGGCTCGGCACTCGCCAAGCATGCGGTCAGTTGATTATTTTGAAAAAAAAGATCCCAAAAGCGCAAAAATTATGGCACTTTCCTTACTTCTTTTACAGTTTCCAGACTTTACATTGTAACCAAACATATTCCTGGCTTGCGACTAATATACAGGATGTCGAAATGTTTGAACTGGAAACACTGCAGGAGGTCCAAATTTCCATAAATACATTTTACAAGATGTTGAAGTATCTGTCCTTAGTCACAGTGTAGATTTTGAATGATTGTAACTGTTTCAGTGCAGAGAAGGCTACACGCTACGTGTGTGTGCCCGCTCGCAAAACAATCCGAGAGCTCTGTCAGCAATGGAGGGCAAAATGATGAACGCACGTTTTTTTGTCTGAGTATCAATATGTTGGTAAGGTCATAGTTACATAGAGGTTATTAGTTACATGTTGTTTCCCGATGTTTTTTGCTCGTTATTCGCTAACAGAAAAACAGACCTCATTTTTGAGGGCTGTATTCACTGTTTAGTGCTGCAGTTTTATAAACCCTCATTTCCCGCATCCTTCGTCCTTATTTGAGGGTTATTTTGCTTTGAGCGGTCTTTGAAACCACATAAAACACTCGGATGGCATATATTTCAAAAGAAGCTACAAAACTGTCAGCCACACCCGAGTAAGGAATGTTTAACGGGGGCATAGCACTTTTAAAAAAGTGAATATACTCTTTTTTAAGTTTGCGAAAGACATCCATTGCAGAAATACAAGCCTCGAATAAATATCAAGAACGAAAGGCGTGCACGCGAACTGGCCGAAAAGTTGGGCAAAGCTCTGCGAGACGTTGGTTTTATCCTTCTTTGCATCGTAATAAATTTAATGATTAAAAAAAATTTTACCCTATGATAATTCCGTTTCGCCTTAAACGTGAATGCAGAACCTCCTTTAACTCATTTTTGACATACCTGACTCCGTACCTGGCTCAATTACTATGCTCACAACGTCCTGTCCCTATCATGACTTCCCGCGGGCGGAATGGTTTGAGAACGGGTGAACATTGCTTTGCTTTACTGTTGCTTTGATCTACCTGACAACATTTAATACAAATATCCTTTTTTATATTCAAACTTGTCCATGAAAGCGGTGGTGTGTACCAAAATTTGGCGGATTTCATGTTCCTGACGGAACATGCAATCCGCCAATTTTTGATACTAAAAATTATGTTAAATTGGTGTTTTGCGACTACCCTTAATTCTGTTAGTGTTTAGAAAAACAGTTGCAAACCGGAATCTAATGTTGCGCCACGGAATGACAAGGACGACTATGAAGACGAATTCGAGCATTGGGTATGGTCTAACATGTTATTATACATGTTTTTTTTGTTTTGAGGGCAATTGAAAAGCACTATATTTCATATGAGAACTTGAGTAGTATTTTCTATATTTTTTTCCTCATAAAATAATATTCAAGTACATTCCACTGATTTAAAGGGGCCGTGGCTTCCCGCCCTGATTGGTCAGCCTATCTCTCCCCCCGGTCAGGGGTTGGCTGACCAGTCATGGTTGGAGGCCACTCCCCTTTTCAGTGAGAGTAGAGGTGCTGTTGTGCAAAAGTCTTGTGACAGTGGCACACTCGAAATTGTCTGACAAACCGGATCCTCTTGCAGATCGAGGATTCCGAGGAGTTTATGGCCGAAGTTGAGCGCGAGGCAGCAGATAGCTCAACAACGGAAGAACAAGCCAGTAAGCTGCATAGTTCTAAAACCTTCGAAAGTCATTTTTTTCATTATCTCTCCCTGAATGGGATCCACAGCCGGGTTCGGGTGGGATCCACCGGCCTTAAATTTCCCAAAGTGTTCTTGGCACATCAGGAACCCCCGTCGATGAACCCCTCTGATTACGGGAGAAGCTTTACCTTTACCTCTCCCTAAATCGGATAACAAAATACATAACACTGAAAAAAATGAGTGTTTAAGCAGTATTTAGAGTTACTTGAGGCTTATTTTTCGCAGAGCCCAAAATGACAGTGATGTAAAAAAAATTAGCAACATATTCATTGTACCAGGTCGAAAGGAAGGCGGTGCGGCCGAGCAATGCGTGTACTTCGATCCTGCAAATGTAAGTTTCAGCAAAAAAAACAATATAAGAAAAGCAACACTGGAAAAATTTGTAATAAATACGCAAGCTAAGCTACATGGTTTATATTTAGTCAGCATGTTTTACAAGAAAGAAAGTGAAAGGTTTAGACAATAAATACCTTCAGGTTTATTTAAGTTATTTTTCTCAAGTGCCGTGAAAATTGTTGCGTTCAGTATGCTCTTCTGGTCGCAGTCGAGGCTCATAAAACATCTTCGGCGTTCGAAACAATGCCCCTCAATAGTGCGGAAGCGGTAAGATTCTTTATTTGTTTTCTGATAGAGTTTTTTCCATTAGTTTTCGAATGTTGGCAATAAACTTACAATTAGCCCGAGTAAGGATTACTTTACAGAGAAGCTTAGGATTCTTAACCTTATTCAGCAATCCATGGGAATTCGCCAGCGGCAAGAACGATCGTTTATGAAGAGGCTTTGGTTTGCGACACCGGTTGGCATTTGGTTCGATGTATGTTTCTCAGTCTATCGATCATAAATATAAAGTAAAGTGACAGGAAAATTCTCCCGATTTAAGTGTCACACAACAGGATTTGATAAACTTGTTTTATCAGACATTAAGGATAGGAGAAGAAACAGTTTACTGTTACACACATCCGGAACTTTTTCCTTGTTACCAGAAAAACGCGGCCTTCTTTAGGACGAGCGAACAGTGGGCGAAAAGTTCTTGAATCTTGGATTGAATGTGGCCGTTATTGCAGTATCGATCGCTGTTCCAATAGGCAAGTGTTTTTTTTATTACTGTAATACCAAACTCCCTTCTGTTTCTTGTGAGCTTTTCAGTGACCTTTTACAGTAAACGTAAAATCAATGCTTATTCGCCTGCGGGGGGTCCCGAAGAGGCCTTTTACAGTGACTAAGTGTAAAGGTAACTGGAAAGGTCACTGGAAACAGGTAGGCTTACTACCGCAGCTGCCAGTAGCATATATGTATAATATGTGGAACATGCACGACGAACAAGCACCAACCTTTCAGGAGTCGCCGCGGCCATTGGCACTCGTGCGGCAGCAACAGCCGGCACAGCGGCAACCGTGGCAGCTGAGGCTGGCGCCGGCGCCGCTACCGCCGGCGCCGCTGCTGGAACCGCAGCTGCGGCAGCCGGAACCGCGGCCGGCGCAATGAGTAAGCATTGGTTGTTTGGCCACAAACGCACATATGTAACGCGAATCTGTAGAAGGACAGAGTAGTCGTCGGTTGTATTATCGATCTGTCTTATAGAGATCTCGCAAAAGTCAGAATGAGTGGGACAAGTGTGAGCTCCTTTAATCTCCATCACTTGATCATCTTTGTTTCTGCATTGATTGTTTGGCTGGCAATAGTTACTGTATATTCAATGATGACGGAGCGGTGTCAACGACGATGCCGTCGGTGACCTCTTCGACTTGGCTACGACGGCCAGCGAGATATTCAGTCTGCGTATGAATGGACTCTCCATCGGCGTCGAAAGTGTCGTTAAACCTTTTGCCTTTCCTATATGCGTTGTGGTCCTAGAAGGCTCAACCGACCGTGGGTCATCCTAGTTCATTTCGCTGTATTCTTCTGCGCATCGGTGCATCCTCGAATCTCATGTATTGATACATGTCATTTCGACAATAATAAGCAACAATAAAACGAATAGTATTACATAACGACACGCATTCATGCATTCAAACAGAGTCAGACACTTCAACCAAATAAGGTAAGATAGTTCCTCATATATCTGTTTTTCTGAAACTATTGCAAAACATAGATCTTTTTTTTTCTCAGCTACGATGACGGTTGCCAAGGTTCTGGTGAAGGCGACAGCGTGTGGCGCAGCGTACGCGATCCCCGGTTTAGGCGCCGCAGCACCTGCAATTTGTGTATATGCATAAATATGTATACATTATGCGTATGTTGATTGTTGGGGGAATTGAGGGAGGCATAAAAACGTGAAGAAGATAAATGAGAATAAGTCAACGACCAAGTGAATATCAATTCGGGAAAAGTGGGGTTGTGCGAAGTAAGCTTCTGACTTGGCATGCGGGTTCAAGCGTGCGGGTTCAAAAAACATCAAAAGAAAAGACAATACATACCTTCACGATTTGGCTTCGCATCTTCATAATGCAATAAACGTCGGTCAATACAAAGCGTAAGAGTAGATTTGGCTAACACGAGTAACTCATTACAGCTCTTTCAAGCAATTATTTCCTTTGCCAAACCAGCGGGCTGATTTTGAACTTTGGCATTGCACATTTTAAGTTTATGCTTTAAAATACAATGCCGACAGCATTCAAACAAAGAACATCTTATTTTATCTCATTGACAATATGGATAGGGTGACTCTACACACTATGATATTTTCACTCAGCTGTAAGAAAGTATTACCTTTAAGAACACATTATTTGTGCCAAGAAGCTTAATTTAATGTCAAAAAATATTCAAATTGTTCTGCACGGAACGCAACCGCGCCGCTGATTTGGCCAAGTAAATAATTGCTTGAAAGAGCAGTAATGAGTTATTCGTGTTAGCCAAATCTACTCTTACGCTTTGTATTGACCGACTTTTATTGCATTATGAAGATTCGAAGCCAAATCGTGAAGGTATGTATTGTCTTTTCTTTTGATGTTTTTGAACCCGCACGCTATTGCCAAATCAGAAGCTTACTTCGCGCAGCCCCACTTTTGCCGAATTGATAAGTATTTTCTTACGAAGTTTCGTGTTGTGAAACTTCTATAATAGTTCTGCTCCTCCTTTTTTTATAAATACATTTCTGTCATTGGGAATGGTTGTCATCTTCGGAAATAGGACCTCCGAATATCCCTGAATCTACATTCCTCTGCGGGGGGGATGCCCAACGGACGCCTGGGGGCGAAATGGATGTCTTATTCGGGATTAGGACCTTTGACTGCCAAGGAATCCACATTCCCATCGCTGGCGCCAAGGCGCGCCAAACGGGCGCACTTGGGGCGCCAATGGACATCAGAATCAGAATCAGGACCTTCGATTACCCAAGTGTCCAAATTTACAGGGTTTTACAGGCAAAACAAAGAGAAATGGAGATACGAGGCGGAAAGATTTGAACGCGGGAAGCCATGTTGGCCACCTCGGCAAACACCACCGAGCCATACTCGCAGCCTAATTACTTCAAGTCTGGCCTAGACGTTTCCAGACTGTGTAATGATGGAGCATAGTAATTAACAGGAGCTATAGTTCCCACTTTATATCCGTGTAAACAGGCCAAAAATCGCTGAAATTGCACTACCCGAAAAGGTGCACAACGGCGCGAAACTACGCCTGAACAAGAACTGATCTGTGGAAGATTCACATGGTGGTATCTTTTATCATTCACAAATTGACAAAAGAAATTTGAGAACTTAGGACCATGTTTTCACGTGTTGGAACTTGATCCCGGGAAGCCATGTTGGCGACCTCCGCAAACACCACTGAGCCATGCTTTGAGCCTAATTGTCTCAAATCTGGTTTAGAAGTTTGTAGACTGTGCAATGATATAGTATGGTTCAATAGCTTTCTTAGTTCCCATTTTATAATCATGTGAACACGGGCAAAACCGCTGAAAAATGAGGTAGATCAAAAATTGAGGTATCGATTTTTGCTGAAAACTAACACAAGAGTTTTTGGTTTGCTACATCCCCACCAAATTTCAGCTTCCTAGCTCTTCTAGTAGAGGAGAATTCGTCTACTGAACGAGACAAGAAGAAGAAGAAGAAGGAAAGGAAGGGAATTTTTTTGACTTGGGACCCCCCTTGTAACTTTGTTCATACTTATCCTATCAAAACCAAACTTTGGCAGATTGACAAGTGGACTTGTCCGCATCTTTCTACACTCTTAGTTTTTTTTCATAACTGTTCTCATTCATGACCACTTTATACACCCCTCGGCAAACATGCGATTGAAAGCCAAATAAGTCCAGCGTAGCGGCCGCCTTCGGCGGCCAGCTACGCTGGGCCCAATTTACCACTCTGGTAGAAAAAGGCTGTGCAACTTGTTCCCATCTGCCCCGGCGTTATTGCTCGAGTAGGCGTTATGATCAACAGGGCAAGGGATACTCAGGTTTATTAGGAAGCAATAACAATAACATATGTATAGCTTATATACTCCTCGGCCAGCGCGCGCGAGGGTAGATCATAATGCTCGACCGCCATTGGTCCACGGGACGGTTTGGATCAACAACACAAACACAAAGTACGAAAAAACTATGTACAACAACATCTGTGCATCACAGGATGCAAAACCTCCCTCACTTAATTAGGAAGTGGGGATAGAGGAGGTGTAAGGGAAGGAATCCATCATACGTCTTCCCTCTACAGTCTTCGATGGTCAACTTGACGAATGGCTTTCGCTTCTTCCGATACATCTTCGGCTACACGACCAGCTTCGGTTCCTCGTCCAGCTTGCACATCCATTGACATTTCCACATCCTCATCACTCCGATGTCGAACAGTCCTCGCATCGTCGATCAGCTTGTAGATGGCATGTGCGATCCTATGACGACAACAGAATCGTCCGCATCAGCACACGACACGACTGCGTCCACATCCATAGGTGACGGCGCGTCCTCATCATCACAGTGCGATACGGCGACGACGTCCATCTCAGCATGATACCGCGAAGCACGACTGTCGACTCGACCGACAACACATTTGTCGGCATTCCCAGGCCACCGTGTTCTCACCATTTGGGGAACCGGATCCACGTCCTGATATTCACGATCACATTCTTCTCGCTTCTCTGGGGAGTTCACTTCACAAGCGGAGAATGGATCCCACCACACTTCCTCCTTCTCACCGTTCGGAGTTCCGAAGGCCTTTCCGAGGAATTCATCCGAAGTAACACTTCCTTCCACGTGTGGGGACGACCGGAAACTACGTATAGCATCCTTCCTCGCGGATATGTCAAACGGTGAATTGCATCTTTCAGCGTCAGGCAATGAGTTCTTGTGCTCATTCCTCTCAATCCGTTTCCGCTCCAGTCTCTTCTCAGTCCACATACGGAGCCTCTGCTTCCTGTAGTCAGGATGTCTCATGGACTCCTAATTGGAACCTGACTTACAGTCATTCCGCCTATGATTCTTAATCATGGCTCTTGGACTCAAACACTGAGGTTCTTGATTCCAAGTCATAAGGAAATCTGCGTTCCTTCTCCCAGACTCCAGAATCGAATTATCCTTGCTAATCCTTCCAGAAACTTCGTCCTCCCTCATACTTGCAGTGGGATCGTCCAGTTTCAACATAGCTGACTCTTCAGCTATCATGGATTGATCTGCCATTGAATGTCCAGTACATTCACATTCAATACGGAAGAACTTATCTTCCTCAGGCGACGATACTGCCTACACCTTCGTACAACTGCCACTTGGTTGAGTGTACAGGCTCGGATGTTCCTTCACTCGACATACATTCCGTCCAATTGTGATTCCATTCACACGGAAACCGTCG